>JACAFY010000490.1:0-11728 GCA_015252635.1 Dictyostelium capitatum
TATTACGGGGTGGTGGGGTTTGTTTTTTTTTTAATTTAAATTTTTTATTATTAAATTTTTTTTTTTTTTTTTTTTTTTTGAAATTTATTACAGACCAATATAATGAAATTTATTTTCAACATGATTTTTCATTTAATGCAAGTTCCAATAATGTTTCATCAACCAATACCAACACAATCAATGCAACAACCAATAACAGTCACAACAATGTATCATCTTCACAACAACAAATTAATAATCTTACACAGTCACAACAAATGTTTCAACATTTCTTATCACAACCAACTACAAATTTAAATACATCACAACAAATTCAACATCAACAAATATTACAATTACAAGCACAATTACAAGCACAACAACAACAATTAATACAACAAGCTGCTATTTCTGCTGCTGCTGCACAAGTTAATATTAACCAACAACCAATTTCACCACCACAAAGTTTACCACAATATCAATCACAATCATCTCCACCACAAAACACTGGTAGTAGCAATGGTAACAATGCTAACAATAACTACAATGATACAAGTTACAATGTACCATCACCATCACAAGATTTAATGTCATTATTACAAGCACAACAACAAACTACATCACAACCATCATCACATCAATTACAACAACAACAACAACAACAACAACAAAATAATAATAATGGTAATGCTTCAATTCAATCAATCCAAGCACAAATTCAAGCAATTCAACAATTACAAGCAGCACAACAAGCATCAATTCAATTACCAAGTATTAAACAACAAATTGCGCAACAACAACAACAGCAATTTAATGATAGTTATAGTGTACCAAACTATTCACCAATTACAACATTGGATCATACACCATCATCACCATTATCAACTAATCATTCAATTCCTTCATCACCATATCAATTCACAAGTACCCCATTACAAGTCGATGAAGCAATTATGAATAATTCATTGTCTCAATTTGCTCAAACATACAACACAATTGAACAACAACAAATTCAATTGATGGCACAACAACCAATTCAACATTTACAACAAATGAATCAACAACAATCATCCAATAATACAATCGGTACTGGTAATTACTTGAATGATGATGACGATGAAGATTCAAAGTCCAAGAAAAAGAAGAAACCATCAATTGTATCAACATCATCATCATCCTCTAAATCCTCTTCTTCAAAAATTACATCATCACCAATTTCAGCATCATCAAAATTAAGTTTAAAATCAAAAGAATTGACACAAAAAGAAAAGAGCTCAGAAAAGTGTAGAAAAGCAATTGAAGAACACAAAAAAAGACCAGTTGGAACATACACAGCACCAACCATTGAATTTTTACCAAGAGATTTAATTCCGGAGCCAAATTCAGTTACAAATAATCATATTATTACACCTCCAACTGTAATTAGATTAAATTTACCAAATGCCAAATCAGACTTTTCAAACTTTTGGGTAACTGCACGTTTAACTGAAAAGGATAAATTCAAAATTGACTATACCAAAGAACATTTTGATTGGGATGGTTACTGTACATTTAATATTAAAATTGAAAAGCCAAAAGGTAACGAAAAAACTGAATTTTTCAAGATTCGTTATGACTTGTTTTGTGAAGATTCCGATGGAAATCCATTGTATATGGGTAATATTGTTTCCGATCAAATTCGTTATTGTTATCATACTTCCTCATTACCAAATCCAAAGATTGAATTCATTTCACCATCTTGTGTTAATCCATTGGCAATAGTACCAAAATTGGAATTGAATTCTTCATTCTTTAAACATGGTGATGCTCATCCATTGGTTGTTTTGTTTTTAGATAAATTTGGTAAAACTGTTCAACATCAACAAAGACCAACAAAAAGTAATTGGACATCTGAATGGTCTATAAACATTGATACTCCTGTTCTTCCACCTGGTGTATATAAAGTTTATGCTGTCTATCTCAAAAAGAATGAAGATATCACTTCCTCACTCATTAACAATTTAAATCAAGATTTCTCTTGTGACATTTATTACTCTGAAAATACTATCCTTAGTAATACTTCATTAATTAATAATTATAACAACAGTGGTGGTAATAATAATGGAGGTAATGGTGGTAATAATGGAGGTAACAACAACAATAATGGTGGTGATAATAACAATGGTGGCTTCAATGGTGGTAACAACAATGGTAATGGTGGTAGCGGTGGTAGTAACAATTTCTTTGGTGGTAATGGTGGAAATGGTGGTGGTGATGCATTTAACTTTAATAATTATGAATTAGGAGTTGGTGCAGATAATCAATTTTTCAAGATTTACATTGAAATTTCAAAGAGTGGGCCATCACAATTAAGTAAATATGAAACATATAGAAACATTGTAAATGAAAATACTGGTGATTCATTGTTGATGTATTCAATTTTATCAAATGATGTATCAACATTTGAAAAGATTTTATCATTGAAAACCAATGTTGCCATTAAAAATAATGCACTTTTCAATGCATTACATTTTGCAGCATACAATCAAGTAAACTCTCATTTCTTTAATAGACTATTAGAATTGAACAACAGTGAAATTGAACAATGTGTAAATAGTACAAACCATTTCGGTAAAAATGTAATCCATATGTTGGCTGAAATTAAAAATGTTTCATCAATTATTAAACTATTGGGAATGTATCCATCATTATTCAGTGTTGTTGATACACGTGGTTTCATTGCATTACATTATTTCGTTATGCATAGAGATGAATTGGCAGTTTGTAAATTAATTGAATTTTGGGAAAATTCAAGTAACGAAACAACATCATCCATCACTTGTCAAACCTATAGTTCTGGTATGAATGTACTTCATTTGGCATGTGCTCTTGGTAATGTTAAAATTGTAAATCGTCTTTTGAAAACACGTGCATTCGATTTGTATCAACAAGATTTCAAAGATGAATATTGTATCAACAAAGCAATTGACAATCAAAAATTCGATGTTATCCGTTTACTTAAATTCATTGGTTTCGATATTAGTCTTGTCATTGAAGAAATGAAATCCGTTCAATCTGATCTCGATGACTATGATGAAGATGAAACTACATTCACTTCACGTTGTCAATTAGATTATATACCAAAATCATATACTCAGTTAGTAAACAAACCTACCGTTGCCATAAAACAACAATCAATTAATACCAGCAGTACAGCTACAAAAACCACATCATCACCAACTGGCGAAGAAAATGAATTAATCAATAGATTAATCAAATTATCACATTTAGATTCATCATCTTACACACCATCATCATTATCACATTTACCAAAGAGCAGTAGTGATGATACAACTACTCATTTATTATCGGAAACTCAATCAAGTAGTAATGGTGATGTCACATTTACATTTGGTAGCAGTAATAAGAGATTAGATGAAATCGTTGAACAATTGGCAAACAAGATTAGAAATTTAGAAACTACCAATAAAACTTTGGAACAAAAGATTGCATCACAACAAGAGTTTGATAAACAAAGAGATCCATCCGACCCAACCGAAGAAACTTATTTAGATGCTATCAATCGTTTCGTTAAAGGTACCGATCAAACATACCAACGTGTGGATAAGAAAACTGGTAAAACTGTAATACTCTCTTCAGAAACAATGAGTGCTTTTAAAGATAATTGTAAATTCCTTCCTTCAAATATAATTGGTAAAATCATTGCTTCAACTGAAAAAGATGATAAATTAATTGTAGATGTTGACTTTTATTTTGAAAATGACCAAAATTTAGTTTAAAAAAAAAAAAAAATCAAATCACACATTTCACATTCATACACTAATAATACACTAATTTATATATACATTTTAAATAAAAATTAATTTAAAAAAAACCAAAAACAAGAAGAAGATTTATATAATTTTTCATTTTTCTGAGAAAATAAATTAATTTTTTTTACAAAAACTAAAAATTTTTTTCATTTTTTTTTAAATTTTAAAAATTACAAACAATCAAACATAGAAAACATATACACAGATCAAAAACAATATAATATTTAAATAAGCTATAATAATTACAAACTAAAACATAATGTCAAGAAGAAAGGCCACCTCACCAGAAGAAAAGAAAGAAAAATTAAAAGAATTCTTTCATGATAATCCAACAGTCTATTCAGCAAAAGAAGTTGAATCAGATGCACCAAAACATACAGGCTTAAGTAAGTAAGAAAAAAAAATATAGTAATATAAGAGATACAATATCAATATATATATACTAAAGGAATTACTTCACTTATAGCACAAGCACAATGCAAAGAAACATTAATATTATTAGTTGAAGATGGTACAGTAAAAACAGACAAGATGGGTTCATCAAACTATTATTGGTCATTCCCAAGTTTTGAATTTGATACAAAAAGAGATAAAATTGCAGAATTAACAAAACAATTGGCTGAAACAAAATCAAAGATACAAAGTGAAACTAAAAACATTGAACTTTTAAAAAGTCAAAGAGTTGAATCTGTACGTAGGTTCTATTTTGTTTTTTTAATATTTAATGAGTAATAACAATATCAATACTAACATTAAATTGATACAAATACACAGGATAGTAGAACAGAAAAATTAAAAAAATTAGAAAATTTAAGAGATGATAACAAAAGTTTAAAAGAAGAATTATTAAATTATGCTGATTCATCAACAATAGATGACAAGAAAAGAGATATTAAAATTGCAATTACTGCTGTAAATAGATACACCGATAACATTTCATCATTAAGACAATTTTGTGATAAAAAGTATAACATCAACAATAGTGATTTCAATTCAAGTTTTGGTATTAATCCAGATATGGATTATTTTGAAGAATTTAAATTTAAAAAATAAAAATAATAAACAACAAACCACATATTGTATATAATAATAATAATAATAATAAGAATAATAATTTGGTAATTTATTTGTTTTTTAAATTGTTAGTTCGTCAATGTCCGAACGTTTTGAGAAATTATCAGCAAACATAAATAAAACACATGATAAAACTACAAGTGAATTTAAAATACAAATATGATCAAACAAAACAACGTATGGACCATAAACAAATGCAATTGCCGAGGCAATTGATTGAACAAATTTGAAAACACCTGCTGCTACTTCACCTTTTTTTGGATAGATAACACCTATCAATGAATATAATTGAGTATTATAACCAGCGTCAGCAATACCCATTAATGCAGCACATATAAAATAATAAGGTGCTCTTTGATTTTCATCTTTGATGTATAATGACAACAAATATGTTAAAATGGTACCACCAATACAAGCCAATGTTGATACGAATACCAAAATCTTTCTACCAATTTTATCAGATAACTTTCCAATTACAACACTTGCAATTGCATCACAAAAACCAAATACACTCATTACGTAACCAATCCATTCTTTACCAAGTATTGCAGAGAATACACCAAAAAAGAATGATTGTGAAATACCACTGTAAAGTAACGCTGGGATAAGTAATTGAATTGGTCTATCTTTAAACATTAACAATGTTGACATTAATCTATCTTTAACGGATAATGTTTCATTCTCTTTTTCAATTCGTTCACCCTTATCATTTTTTTTAACAGGTTTACCCAAAAATAAAAATCCAATAATTGATAACAATGCCACTCCTAAGAATATACTAAACAAATACATATCGCTAGTGATTTGGTTTGGAATGGTTTTTTTGAAATCAATAATTAACGCTTGAGCACCTAAATTACCAATAATTTGATTAACTTGAAATAATGCAAAAAACTATAAAAACATTCAAAAAAAAAAAGTATTAGTGTGATGAGGGTGAATGTAATGTATATATATAATATACTTACTAAACCAGTATTTGCACCAATTGTTGATTCTGTTGAACATTGAATTACAAATGAACCTTGAGCAGTCCATAATATAGCACCACCAATACCAAGTATTGCAGATGCTAAATATAATGTCACTTGTGTAATACGTATATTTGCAGCTATATATAGTGCATATGTTAGTGTACCAACTATTAATGACCATTTTTCTCCCAATTTTAAGATTACAAATGGTGATATAAAATTAGAGAAAGATAAAAATCCATATAAAACAGCTAATGAATACGATCCTAAATTCTGATTAATTGTTGTTTCTAATTCTTGAGTTGGTGAAAATGCTGAAAATAAAATACAAAATGAAACTCCTAGTACTATAATATTATATCTACTACCATTTCTAAATGATGTTGATTTATCACCAACCAATGGATATGATTCTTCATCATTAATTTTAACCATTATTAAGTATTACTATATATAAATTATATTCTATTTATAATTTTTGATAAATGTAAGTTTTTTTTTATAAAAAAATAAAAAAATAAAAAAATAAAAAAATAAACTGTAATTGCACCTGATACCACAAAATTTTTTACCCCAAACAACCTTAACCACACTTTTAAAAAAATTCAAATTTAAAACTGTTATTATTATTCACCACATGTGTTTATTATCATATGTAACAGTATACATACACAGTGTATTTGTTTGATAATGTGAAAATATTTTTATTTTGGTTAAAGTGACGAGAAAATCCTGGTGAGTTGGTATTATCATCTTAATTTATTTTTTATTTCGTATTTTTTTATTTCGCTTAAATATACAGGTAAAATATATATTATAGCTGAGAATAAAAAAAAAACTTTGATTTTCAAATAAGCTCGGAAATAATCCAGCTATCTGTTTCTATTATTTGATTGTTATTGTATATAACTATGATTATTGAAAGTTATAATGTATGTAAAAATGTATGTTTGATATGAACTTTCTATACCCTATTGAGCATTTCATTATTTTATTCTCGAATTAATATATCTTTATTCTATATATGTGTTAAGTCCAAACGTGTTTCACCCAATAATCAGATTGATTTTTCTAAAAAAACTTTAATTTTCGAAAAATTTATAAAAATCTTTCGCTCGCACTGACATCATAATTTGAAAATTTAGCCCAACCAAAAAAAAAATTAATTTTATTTTATTTTTTCAGTAAAATTAACGCCACATATACAAAAACTCACCCTAATTGTGTTAATACCACCACAACACACAAATATTTCCTTTATTTGTATATTATCGATAATAAAATAATCACATGTGACAACACAACTACACTATAAAATTATTTTTCTATTTATTTTATTGTCATAGCACTATAATAAGATTAATCATCTATTCACACACCACACTATTTTTTTTTTTTTATTTATTTAATTTTATTTATTGGTCTATAGAAATAACACTTATTTTTTTTTATACTTTAAATTTTTTTTCTTTATAAAAAATTTATTGTTGTGTTTTATAATAACGGTTTATAGCAATCACATATACATAGTTTTTTTTTTTTTTTTTCTAAAAGAAAAAACACACATACATACACAAATAAATAATACAAATACATAATATATATATATTTATATATATATAAAGAGATGATAGAATCAACTCCAAGTACAAATTCATCAGATTCAGACTCTGAAACAGAATGTTTGACCTCACATGGATCAACATCAAAATGGACTTTCCCATTTTATGAACAACAACAACCACATATACCAATTATATCAACTACAAAAAGGAACATAGAAATTGTTGAAATTAATGAAAAAACCAATAATAGTAAAAATAACAACAATGATAATAAAAGTAAAATAAATAATACAAATAATAGCAACAATAATAGTGATAATGAAGATGGTATTGATAATAGCACGAGTAGTATAAGCAGTAGTAATAATGAAAACACCAATTATACATTTAAAAATAGATTATTTTACATCTTGGGCAAATTAAAAGAAATTGCAGTATTTTTAATAAACGAAATAATCAGTTTTAGATTAATTACATGGGTAAAATTGGGTGTTGTAGCATCAGTTGTAATAGCAGGAGTTATTGTAATGTTTCATTATAAATTTCAAGATCATATGATACATTATTTAGAAACCCTTCAAGATTTTGTAACTAATACAAATCATGGACATCTTTTTGGTGGATTAATATATATTGGGGGGTTTATAATTTTAATTGTATTATTAATACCTGTTACAGTTCCAACTATGGTGTAAGTATCACAGATAATAACAACAATAATAGAAATAAGTACTAAAACTAATCATTACCATTATTATCATTTGGATACAGGGGTGGAGCTATATTTGGGTTTTATTGGGCATTATTATTTGTTTGGATTGCATCAATGGTTGGAGGTACAATTTCATTTACCATTGGAAGATTTTTCCTACGTAGTAGTATATCGAAATGGATACAAAAAAACAAGAAAATGATAGCAGTTGACCAAGCGGTTGCACAAGAGAGTTGGAAATTAGTATTATTATTAAGATTTACAGTTGTGGTGCCAGAGAGTGTATTAAATTATGCATTGGCTGTCGCCAAGATATCATATTCACGTTATTTAATTTGTACATCGGTTGGATTGTTGCCAGGTACTTCTTTTTTCATTTATCTTGGTTCAATTGGAGGTAGTTTTGCTCAAATGGATAAACAAGGTTTTAGTCCACCGGGTAAAGCAAAGATTGCATTTTACGTTGTATCTGGTGTTATCATGGTTGTAAATATAATTTTCATTACAATCATTGTTAAGCGAGCAGTAGCTAAAAAATTAAAAGAGCAAGAAGAATTAAATAGTAGAAACGAAGAAAATGGTATTGTTGAAGAATCAATAACCATTACAATTCCAAGTAAAAGTATAAATGATGATGGTGAACAAGATGATTCACCACTTTTAAATCACAATAATAACCAACAAAAACAAAATATTTTTCATTCCATTAAAGATAAAATTAATAAATGGACCGAATATGCGTAGTATATGTTATATAAACAATTATCTTTTTAATTTTTAAAATTGAAAAAAAGAAAAATAGATAATAAAAACAAAAAAAATACATTCCACGTGTGTTGTGTGTTATTACTTTTTTATTCTTTAATTTATTGTACAAAGAGTGTGTTGTGTTTATATATTATTATTATCATTATTATTAATATGCATTGACGACTGGAGAATATTCATATAAACCTTTTGTAAATGTTTGTTTACAGAAACAACGAATTGAAATTAATATTAATATTAATAATAGTGAAAGGAGTGCAAATGAAAATAATATTGAAATTGCAATTGCAGCACCAGGTGAATATCTTGGAATTGGTACAATTGAAACTTGAGATGAATTACTAGTTGATACCCAACAAGGGAATGTAACATTTGTAATATACTGATTGAAATCATATGCTTCATTCCAATCACCTTGAACGTATAATGTATCAGTGTTTGTAAATGTTGAATTAATTTGATATAGGAATGTAACAGAAGTATTCCAACATTGATACTTTGCAATATTATCACAAAGTCCAGTTGGTTCGGTTGAATTTTTGTGTGCTAATGGTATATCATCATTATCGTATTCATAGGGAAAAGTTCTACCATGGTCATAGAAATAATATGGGAATTCGTATTGATTGGTTGTTGTATCACAATTGCTACTATTTGAACAAAATACACTAAGATCTGGTTTATCTATTAATGATGCACTAATTTTTAACCACCCATCTTTATATTCTACTGAGGGTACAAATATTGCTGCAGTTATAACTGCTCCTGCTATAAATGTAATTAAAAAAAAGATTGTATTTATTCCAATACAACAATTTGAGCAACTATGTCTTTTATGATGATGATGATGGTGATGAAATTCTCTACCCATATTTTATATTATATTTTATATATTGTTTATTGTTTTTGTTGTTTAAATATTTTATGTAAACCTATCGTAAATTACAACATAAAAAAGTAATTTTAAATTTTAAAAAATCAAAAAATTTTTTTTTTTTTTTTTTTTTCACTGGGAAAAATGAGACATTTGTGTTTATATATTATTGATAATGTAAAGATAATAGAATTTCTTGTGGATGAAATACAATATTTACTTGCTATTTTCAATTTATCAAATGTAAGTCAAATTAATTCTATTTCGTTTGTGCTAACAACTAAACAAAATAATAACCATTCATCAATTGGATGTGCTGGCACAATATTTTTAGTGAGCTATATTTAAGAAATACAAATTCTTTACCTTTTGGTTGTACAAATAATTCTTCTTTGGAATTTATAAAATTGTCCAATATTTATTATTCATTGCATAGTCATAAATAGCATTTTCTAACTCTGTATTATAACCAGAAATAACAGATTGTTTTGAGGGAAGCAAAACTTTTTGAATATTAGTTGATCTTAAACTTGTACAAACTTTAATATCATCATCAAAACCTGTTCTTTCAACTGTATATTCATAATGTTGTCCTTTTTAGTGCATTCAGTGATTATTTAATGGATTGTTGTGGTTATTTATTGGATTATTGTTGTATTTACCATAAATTGGATTGTTGTTGTAATTATTATTACTTATATTAAATAATGAATTAATAGATGGTAGAATTGATAAATTATTATTAATATTGAATACTGGTGTTACTATTTATTGGTAAACCATTCCTATTATTATAACCATAGTTATTATTTGTAATCGGTCTATAATTAATTGGAGGTAAATCCATATCTGAACCTTCTCTTTCTCTAATATTATAGTTTTTTTGTTATTATAACCATTTACTAATCTTTTAAATAATACATTAATTACATTTTCAACAAATCTATTTATAAAGATTCTTCATAAAATCAATATTAAATTGATTTATTATTAATTAAATAACTGATATAATTTGACCCGATGATCGAAAATACATTATTAAAACATCTTTTAATAGACTAGAGACAGTTTAAATGAAAGAATGCAAAAGGGTTTTTTTACATTATTTCCAGCATTGGAAATATTTTTTCTTGAAGGTTTCCTCTCAAAATTATATTACTTTTATTTCCATTTTTTAATTTATTTCCATTATTTCAAATGTTTGTGTGGTTGTTTTAACATCACCCTCAACTGGATTAAAATAATGAGATAAACTTTGAATTATATAATCTTTTTAATTTCAATTTTTGAATTATAGTTTTTTATCATAATTAATTTTAAAATAATAAAAAATCATTCGATCAAATAATCATTAACCAAATTTTAAAAAAAATTAATAATTAATTAAACAGAAAAATACAGGATCGAATCTCAGTATCTACATAATATTCCAGAAATGATCAGAGTTAGATTTGAATTGCCTCAGGGATAATTTTGGAAGAAAGTCAGAAAAATATAGGATCGAATCCCACGTAAATCAATAGAGATTACCATTTTTAAATTTTTGTACATAGTTAGAAGTTATAAATTTAAAATTAATGTAAGTACACCTGAAAACCTTCCACCCGAATTAAACGAATTAAAAAAGATTAAAACGAAACAAATTGAATTTTTAAAAAGAAAGTGAATTAAAAAAAAATTGTTGAACTAGTTAAATTAATTACGATGTTATTTTAAAAATCAATAATAACAAATTTGATACAATTGGTCATCTAGTATGTTTCAAATTTATTATTTATCAATATTTAATAATTTGCATTTAACTGGTTTTGGATGTAGATATTTAATTAATTTTAAAAGTAAATTTATTTATACAAAGTCTGGGATAGCGCTATTAAAGCTCCTAACCGCCTACCGGTTTAAACTTCAACTGGGTAGTTGGTTGAGGTTTTTTAGCGAGCCCAACCAACAATTTAATATGGAGTGGTTAA
>JACAFY010000500.1:0-11728 GCA_015252635.1 Dictyostelium capitatum
GTTAATTTTTATGTGGTATGGTTGCTGGTTAACCGGTGGTCTGGATAGGTTAATAATCACTAAAAATTCCATCCAACTGGGGTGGTTAGGAGCTTTAATCAATGGTAAACAAAACAATCAACATTACATTAATCAACCTCCACAAAAATTCATAGTAAAAATATCCAACAAACAAAACTATATATGTATTAATAATAATTTAGAAGATGACAAAAGATCATGAAATACCATTTGATCATGAATTAAATCAATAAATGATAATAATAATAATAATAAAGATTATAAAGCCACAAACATATTATAATAATAATTTATTATCATTTAGGTGAGCATCAAAAACAAATTGTTTCGTAACTTGTTGATGTCCATCTTCTATCTTTTGAAATAGTGTACCACCAAGATGACCATTTCTTATTAACTTTTTAACAAAATTATGTATTTGTTCAGATGGGTTGAATTCTGGCTATATTTTGGTAAAAATAACACTGTTTTATTGTGTTTTTGAAATTTGTGCATTCTTCTTTTGTCTTTCATCATTAACCATTTGAAATATATCTATTAACTTGAGTATACGATAATGATGCAGTTAACAAGTACATTATAACCAGTTGAAACAATTGCTTTAAATTGAAATCTCATTTGATCAACTTCACGTTACCATAACCTTCAAATTGAATTTCAATGATAACTTCTAATAACAATGATGAAATTGATTGATTTTATAATGATTGTGCAAACTGGATTATGTATTTTATTAACAAAAATTATTTGAAATTTAAATTAACAAATAAAAAATTAAAAAATAAAAAATTAACAAAAAATGTAGTCTCACCGGAGTGAGACTACACCTTAGAAGATGAATCCAATCAACCAACCCCAATGTATTATATTGGGTGAACGACAAGTGACCTTTCGATATGTCAATTAATTACATATAAAGTTTGACCTTTTATTAATGACAAAATCATGAAATTTTTTAGTTATGGGATGATGACTATTATCATATAAAATAAAATATTGTTATTGTTATAAATATTGAATTATAATTAATTGTAAATATAATGATTTGTATATGGATGATAAAAACAAATAATATACAAATGGAGATACACTTCATAAAGTAAAAGTACTATCACAATTAAAACACATACAAATATGTTATTGAATCACTGGTAAAAAGAAATTGGATATCGTGGATGATAAGGTTTGGTTAAAACTCAATTTGAATATAAGTAAATACATAGTTTCATCATTTATAGTTGCACCACCATCATCATCATTATTAAAAGAAGAACAATAGTTAAATGTTGATAATGTTTAATTGATATTGGGAATATCAGTATTGGTCGTTATTAAAAATAATATGAAGCAGTTATATAGAGAATTGAACAACCACAGAAATGAAATCAATTGTAAATGGTGGTAATAATAAAAGAAAGAATAATGAAATACATTTTCAACAGAAACAGAAACCAACTAGTGGCAATGGTATTGGTGGTAGCGTAAATCATTAAATTTATTTAGTTTTGGAAATGATGAATCAAGAAACAGGTGGTGTTATTAAATTTAATCCAACTATAGTAACAACAAAGAGAAATGATTAATTAATTTGTGTTTGATGTGAGTGCGAATTAATTAATTTTTATTTTTATTTTTAAACAATCTAATTTATCAACTTATGTGTGTAAAGAAATTGATGTGATTAAAAATAATTATTTACTAAAATTCCATCACCAGAGATATTTTTTTTTTTTTTTTTTTTAATTAAATTTGAAAAAAAAATTAAAATAAAATTTGAAAAAAATTAATTTATTTTTATAATTCACACCAACACAAACATATACCCACACATAAAATCATACACAACTATGGATTCATCTAAAATACAACACATATATGAAGTTACAGCTGAAGTATGTAATACTGTTGCATCAGAATTTGAAACTTGGATTGTTCATCATGTTAGGGGTATGTATTTTCTAAATGATCATTATTGTTTGTATATTGATATACGATATTAATATTGATGATATCTGAAAAATCTACAGATATTGTAGCATTAGAGAATGGAAATATATTTTCAAAAGGTAACATCAACAAATTAGACAACACATTATTATTATCAGCTAAAGAAGTATCTGAATTACCACAATCAACTACAACTACATATGTAATGCAATATTATGCTGTAACTGAAAAATCAATTCCAACATACATTGAAAAGCATGCACCAAATTTAAGACAAGGTGCTGCAAAATTTGGTGAAAAGTTAAAAACTACTAGAAGAGCATTAGTTGAAATGAAATCAATTCATTGTCCACCACAAACTTCAAACTTTGGTTATGTATTTTAAATAAATAATAATAATAATAATAATAATGATATTAAATATATAGATACAAATAAAAATACATTCATATAGTTATAGTATTGTTATTAAATAAAGTGATATATGATCTTTTATTTATATATTGTTTTTGTATTACATTTTTAATAAATAGAATAAATAGTTGTAGTTTTTATATAGTGCGCATGAATGATATATTGATATAGTAAATATTATATATATATATATACTATTTCGTATTATTATTATTGTTAATTTGGTTTTTAGAATATTTCATCTCTAATTGGTGGTAATTGTAATTGACCATCTTGAATAATGAAATGAGATTCAACAGATGGAACATTATGGAAAGAAGGAGATGATGAAGGAGAAGATGATCTTAATAATAGGTCACAAGTTGGAAAGTTGTTTTTTAATTTATTATTTGGTAATGGTGGTAATGAAATTGGCGTTTTGATTTCATTATTACTATTATTATGTGTTATATTATTATTTATATTATTATTATTATTATTATTATTATTTGTTGTATGTATATATGATGAATTATTATTATTATTGTTATTATTATTATATTGTTGATGTTGATGAATATTAATTTGTTGAAATTGTTGATTTAAATGTTGTTTTTGTTGTTGATGATGATGATTTATTTGTTGTTGCTGATGGAATTTTTGTAATTGTTGAATTTGTTGTTGTTGTTGTTGAATTTGTTGTTGTTGTGATTGAATTTGTTGTTGTTGTAAAATTAATTGATTTTGTTTTTCATTTTCAGCTTGTTTCTCTTTTTCAAATACTTGTTTTTCCAACATTTTTTGTAATTGTCTTTTATGTAATCTTTGTTCAAGCTCTAGTTTATAACCGGTATTTGGTATTGAAATTTCTTGATATTGTTGTTGTTGTTGGTGTTGTTGTGATGGTGTTGGTGATGGTGATGGTGGTGATTGTGGTGAAGAACTAATTGAAAATGATTGACTTGGAATTAAAATTGGTGAAGCGCATTTTGGTGAAGCACAATTTGGTGAAGCACTACTTGGACTTGAACTACCATTTGGTACTTGATAATAATGTTGTGATGTTGATACTTTAAATGATGTTGGTGATGGTTGACTTGCCATACCACTTGTATTTGGAACACATATTTTAGAAGGACTCTTTTTAACAGATATTTTACCAGTTTCATTTATAAATGTACTGTTTCTTGGAGATGATACTTTTGGAGAAACACTTCCAGATAAATTGATTTGGTTACTATAAACTGAATCACCATTTGATTGAGTATGTTTAGCAGAATGACTTAATTTTGGAGAACTTGTTTTTGGTGAATTCTTTGGACTAGATATTTTTGGTGATGATGGATCAGTCATTATAAAATCCCATGTTGGTACTTTAAAATTTAAATTCATTTTTTATTATAATTATATATTTATCGTTTTGTGTTATTTCAAAAGAAAAAAAAAAGAAAAAAAAGAATAAATGATTATATGTATTATAAAAACTATTATTATTTATTTAATTATTTAATTATTTAATTATTTAATTATTTGTACTTTTAATTATTTGAATTTGATTTATATTAATAAATTTTTAAAAAATTAATTAATTTTGTAGAGACAGAGAGGTCAACCTTTTTTTTAAATTGTTTAGCTGAAAAATTTAATTTTAAAAAATTATAATATTAATAATACAAACACAATCATCAAATTCCAAAAACGGATGAACCAATTTCTTTTACAATGGGACACAACCTAAATTTATTTTATGTTTAGTTTGATACACAATATGTTGTATTTTTATCTTTTTTTTTTGTTTGGTATATAATTTTTTTTTAAGAGGGTGGAGAGAATCGATGTTTTTTTTTTTTTTTTTTTTTTTTTTTTTAAATATATTTTTTTTTTTTTTTAAAAATTTAAAAAAAATTAAAAAAAAAAAAAAAAAAGATATTTTGGAAAATCAAATAATATTTACAAAAAGCGAACGTATTAATTTTAAAGTAATCAAATTATTATTGTGTTTGATATGTGTATTTTATTTTTTATAGTTGTTTCTAAATAATAAATTAATTTATTGAAATAAGAGAATTCCAATTGATCATTCTTTACGAGTTTGTCACACCTAAATTTTCAAAAAATCTTGATTTTTAATTAAATGACTTTTTTTTTTTGTTTTGTGCCCCACCAGTTTAAATTTTTATTAATTTTAAAAAAATCAAAACAAACATAAACAAATGAATACCAAAATTATTTTATCATTATTACTTTTATTAGTTACATATTGTTCAGCTACATATCTTTATTCAGTATCAATACCGGTTGATAATAATGGACAATTAGTTACAATTACCGATACAACAAATGGTAAACAAATTTCAAGTTTTAATACTTATATGACAGATATTGAAAGTGTAGTTGAAATTTTAACAATTGATGAAACTAGTAATACTGTATGTAATTCTTCAGATAGAAAATCAAACTTTTTTATATGATATTCATGAATAGCAATTAATTTAATTTTGTTAGTTACTTTTATTTTGCAGTAGTTATTTGGATTTCAGTTTGGTATCAGTTGATATAAGTACTTCAAATTTTACTTTTTTAAGTACAATTACTTCCAATATTGGGTATGAATATGAGGAACAAAGATTCACATGGATTAGTGATCAAAAAGTTGCATTTTTACCAGCTTTAACTGGTGAATTTAGTCTTAATAGACCAATTAGTTCATTGGAATTCAACTTTGGTTCAGGTGTTGTAACTGCAGAAAACTATACATTAAATGGAGTTTCAAATGCTGGTGAATTACCAGTACAAGGTTATGATCCATTAAATGAAATGGTTTATATTTCTTATCAATCTTATAATAGTAATAGTGGTCAATTCACTATAAATATATTATCATATGTGTATTCAGATTATCCAAATTCTCAAAAAACTTATGAAACAATTAATAATGTTACAAACGTTGGTTTAATATTCACAGATTCATCAAGTAATGTTTATTTAATTAAAGAAGGTGGTTATTTTGATGGATTAATTGATATTTGTAAATTGGATTTAACAACGAGAACATGTCCAACAATGAGTACTATTTCAATTGGTGGTTATTCTCAATATCAATTCATTCCATATCTCGTTAGTCAAGATGGTTCAACTCTATTAATAATTTCAAAGGATCAAGAAAGTTTTTCTTCTTCCTCATCATCATCATCATCATCATCATCATCATCATCATCATCATCATCATCATCATCATCATCAGGTAGTACTACAGATGGAACTTTCACATTCACATTTTTCAATATAAATTCAAACTTTGAACAAACAACATTGAAAGTTGATAATTATTGGCCACTTGACCAATTTTATTCAACTACCTTTTTATTTTAAAATCTTTACTTTAACAAAATAAAAATGTAAGAGTTATGCTATTATCACACAATGATTATATGTATCGTTATTAAAATATTATTTTTGAAATTTTTAATTTAATTTTTGAAAAAAATACGAAAATTTGTCGTTTTTGATTTTTTTTAAATTTATTTTTTTTTAATTTTTTTTTATAACTACCTACCCAATTTATTTGTATTATTAATAAAAAAACAATGTTTTTATCAAAAAGAATATATTCAATTGTTAAAAATAATAATTTATCAATAAATAATTGTAATAATGGTATAAAATCAATTAGTAGTTGTTATTATTCAACTGGTGGTGGTGGTGGTGGTGGTAAAAAAGTAGTATCATCAAATTTAAAGAAAATGATTAAACCAAAATCAATTAAAAATAAATCAACAACATCAAGTGGAATTAGAGATGCATCGGGATATAAAGAATTATTATCAAAATATACAATGGAGAATTTAGACGATGAAAATGATAATCCAACAATTGATGAAATTGATGAAGATGAAGAATTTCAATTTGATTCACAATTGAAATTTAATGATAATCAAGATCCAGAATATAGAAAACAAATGGAACAATCAATAAAAGGTTTAAAAGAAGAAGAATTGGAAAGAAAAAGAGCAGAATCAAGAAAACAATATGAAATTGAAAATGAACAAAGATTGAAATCATATTATACTGATGATAGACAACCTGGTCAACTTGAAGATAAACGATCAATTGATGAAGATATGAGATTAGAATTTTGGGCAAGACAAATGGCATTAAGAGATTCATTAAAAAATGATGGTGGTAGATATTTATTGGATGAAAATGCATATTTAGAACCAATAAAGAATTATAAAACATTGGGTAAAAAATTAATTAAACAAAGATTTGATGAAAAGAAAAAAGAAATTGAAGAAAAGAAATTATTAAAATTGAAAATACAACAACAAAAACGTGATCAATTAGGATTAACTGAAGAACAAGTTAAACAACTAGATGAAAATCAAAAAGAATCAATTTTAAAATCAAAAGAAACATTAAAACAATTATTATCAAATAAAGAATTTGAACAATTTGAAAAATATGAAGAAAACGATAATGATCAGGATGAAGATGATGAATTTGATGGTCAAGAATTTAATACAGATATTGAACATGATATTGGTTTACCAAATCTTTCAAGATTAACACCACATTCAGATGTACCAGCACCAATTGAAATTGTACAAGAATTATTGGAAATTAGAAAACAAGATTTAATTAGAAAAACTGAAGAAGCATCTGATGAATTTGAAAGAAAACGTCGTATAAAGAGAATTGAATTCATGGCAAAAAAGAAAGAACTTCAACATAAACAAATGTTGGAAAGACATCAAAGAACTGGTTTTGCAGATTCAATAATTAAAGGTGATGATGATTTACCAATTGAAATTGATCCAAAAACATTTTCACGTTTTCAAAAAGGTGAAATCACTGAACAAGAAATGTTGGAAATTAGTAAATTAGAAAATAAACAAGAAAGAGAAGAAAACAATGATGATGAAGAAGATGAAGACAATGGTCAAGATGAAGAAGGAGAAGATAATATTGAAAAGGTTGATAGAAATAATACAAAATATTTAAAACATTGGAAAATTGGTAGCATTGGTATACCACCAAAATTAAAGAAAAGAATATCATCAGTAATTAAAGATTATCCAACAAAACAATTAAGAGAAGATGCAGCATTATTATCAGAGAATTTAAGAGATAGAACTAGATTAGGAAGATCAATTAATGATGTTACAACAATACCAACTGTTAAACCAGATGAAAAACCAGTAATAATTTATGGAAAAGGTCAAGCAATGGCATACATTTCACATAGAATGCCCGGTGTTTATTCATGTACACATAGAGTATTCAGTGAAATTAATACAAGATTACCATCATTTAAACCAACTTCAATATTAGATTATGGTTCAGGTCCAGGTACTGTTTTATGGTCAACTGATACAATTTGGGGTGATTCAATTAAAAAGATGAAAGCTGTTGAACCATCAACTCATATGACTGAAATTGCAAAGAAATTATTAGAAGGTAATACAAATCGTGTTAAATGGACACCATTTTTAAATACAGAACAAATTAAACGTTCAGATGGATCAATACCCGAAAATGATCAAAATGAATTAGTTACTGCATCTTATGTACTTTCAGAATTACCAAATCAAGAAGCACGTAATAAATTAGTATTGGAATTATGGAGTCATGTTAAACCATCTGGTTTATTGGTATTAATTGAACCTGGTACACCAATTGGTTTTGGTATTATCAAAGAAGTTAGACAATTAATATTAGATCAACCTATTGAATCATTATCACTTCATAAATCATATAAAGCACAAGTTGTTTCACCATGTCCACATTCTGGTAGATGTCCAATGTCATCTTTGAGTTGGTGTCATTTTTCACAACGTGTTGAACGTCCAGTATTTCAAAAACTTGCAAAAGGTCCTGGTTCAACAATGCCATATGAAGATGAAAAATATTCATACATTGTATTAAGTAAAATGGTATCATCATCAATTCCAAACCAATTAGAGAAACAAAGTTCAATTTATCCACCAACAGAATCAATTCCAACTAAACAATGGTCACGTTTAACTGAAGCACCATTGAAAAGAGGTGGTCATATTATAATGGATGTTTGTTCTCCAACTGGTGAATTAAATAGAGCAACTGTTGCAAAATCACATGGTAAACAAATTTATAAAGAAGCTAGAAAATCATTTTGGTCAGATGCATTCATTTTAGATCCTGAAATGGTTGATGTTAAAGAAAGTAGATATAATTTAACTGAAGCAGAAGAAATTCAACAACGTGCTGAACTTGAAAAATTATCAAAAGAAAATAAAGGTAAATTTAAATCTTCCAACAGCAAATCAATTGACAACAATGGTGAATCTAAAACAACAACAAGTACTAAAAAGAAAGAAAAAGAAGATAAAGATTGGATGAATGAATTACAAGGTGGTGATAGAAAGATATTGGAAAAATTAATTAAACAAGGTAAATTCTCTGAAAATTCAACTGGTTTATTCGGTCAAGAAGATGATACAGGTGCACCAATATTAGATGATCAATCAACAACAGGTGGTAAATCAGATTATGGTACACCAAATTTAGCATTAGGTTTTATGGAGGATGTTGATGATTTCCGTGATGAAGAAGATGAACAAGCAGAAAAAGCAAAGAAAGAAAAGAAAACAGTTTATGATTTACAAGAAACTTCAAAATCTAGAAAAGGAAGAAAAGAAAAATTAATTAATGATCTTAGACAATTGAAAAAACAATCAATGTCAAAACAAGAAAGAGAAGAACAAGAAGCTGAAGAACAACAAATTAGAAACTCAAGAAAATCATATAAAGAAAATAATCCAAAGAAAATTGAATACTATTTGAAAAATTATGATCATTTAGAACAACAAGATGGTAAACCATTAGATCAACAAGAAATTGATAAACGTTTTGAATCAAGATTACAAAGTCAAAAAGAAATGCAAGATAATTTCATTAATGTTCGTGGTTTAGGTGTATCTTCAAAAACTACTCGTGAAAAATTAATTGAAAAGAAAGAACAAATGGAAAAGATTAAACAATTTAAAAAATTTAAAGAACAACAACAAAATAATAATAATAATAGTGATAATGTTGATTAATTATAAAAAAAATAAAATAAAGTTTATATAAATTATTGTACATTTTAATATATGTATTTCGATTATTTTATTCATTTTCACCTGTAAAATTGTTTCTATTTGAACCATTGGTGATCTAAAATTTCATCAATGGTAATTCTTGAATGTGGATCTTTAATTAAAATTCTTCTAATGATATCTTTTTGACCATCAGATACATTTAACCATTTTGAATTGTTAAAATTAAAACTTCCAATATCAATTTCTTTTACTGTTTTAAATGGTAACTCACCACAAAATCTAAATTAATATAAAGAAAAATATATTAGTATTTGTTTAAATAATTGATAATATTGGTTATATTATAGTTAGTAATACATACGCTTCAAACATTAAAATACCTAATGACCATACATCACTAGATGGTTCATATTTGACTAAATCATCACAATCACCACCACCAAATTCTGCACCAACATAATGAATCAATTCTGGTGCACTATAAATTGCAGACCCTGCATACATTGATTTGTATTTATATTCAATACCAAATCCAAAGTCTACAAGAATAACTTTAATTTCTAAATTGTCATTAAGATGAAGGCATATATTTTCACATTTTAAATCTCTATGTACAATTCCTCTGTTACTAACATATTTGATTGTTTTGAATAATTGAAGCATTACATTCTTTAATAGATCTTCATTCATTTGACCACGGTTTATAAATTGATTGAGAGTACCACAATTTGCTAATTGCATTGAAAAACAAATTTGATCATTATTTTTTAAAACTTCAATTACTGATGCAACACATTCATGATTCATTTTCTTAAGGATGTTAATTTCTCTTAGTAATTGCATTTTTCTAAAATTGTAACTTCTTTTTGATTTATCAACAGATTTAATTGCCACTTGATTTCCATTCATTCTATCAATTCCCATACGTCACCTGTTGATCCATTACCCAAATGTTTTGCAATGATATATTTTCTTGATATTTCATCTAATGGTGCACCATTTTTACTATATTTATATGGTCTTGAATAATCTAAAAAAATAAATGAAATTTCTTCACCACCCTTTTTAAAAAACGATAAACATTGACCAGATATCAATGCAATTGTAGATTGATTAGCATATTTCGTACCATCGATATAAACACAATTTCTGTTTAGAACGTTTAAAAATGTTGCACCAGTACTTGTTCTATGAATTCTAATTACTGCATTGTTTTTTTGTTGTTATCCATTAAAATAAGTTTAAATCCTCTTGACTTGGAAATATAAATACCACTTTCAGCTAAATCAAAGGATTTAGATTCTAACCTATCTATTGATATTAATTTACCCCAATTTATGATTGTATTTGTAATATTAGTGGTACTGAATTGAGTATTTGAATTTAATTTATCTGCTTCTGTTGTTTCATTTGGAGGTGGTTTCTCTATTTTACAACTTTTTAATATATGATCTTGTTGTTGATTATTACCATTACTACTTGTTCTAGTTCTTTTATTTGCTACTTTTTTTGATTGTAAATCATTATCTATATAAACAAATAATATAATAGGTTAGAAATTTGTTTAAAAAAATATACATACTAATAAACTGCACACATCATACCTTCAAGGAAACCAAATCAATAAAATTTTAATGCAATACTGTGTGAATTACATTTGCAATTTTAAAATAAATTTATATTGAAATTTGGAAATTCTTGAGTATACACCATGATCACTACCACCCATAACCATGCAACTAACCAAATCAAACCTAAGGCTATCTAAATACCTACCATTAACTATTATATCTTTAATTAGAATATTATTATTATTTTCCATTGTACGATTTTTATACATGTGTATGTGTGTGAAATTAAAATAATAACAAGTGTTGTTTATGTGTATGTTTAAGGAATTAAAATAATAATGAAGTATTTTTATTTTTAAAAACTAAATAACAAAAAAAAAAAAAAAAAAAAAAAAAAAAAAAAAAAAAAAAAAAAAAAAATTAAAAAAAAAAAAAAAAAATAAAAACAGAAAATAACTAAATTTGGTGGGGAACATGACGCAATCAATTGATGAAATTTTTGGTCTTAAAAAAAACCTCAGTGATTTGCCAGTATCTTAATACTCTTACACCCTTTTAAATAAGAGCATTAAAGTTTTTTGAGCTTTGCCGTGTTTATCAAACTGAATTATAAAAAAAAAATCTTTTTCTCTTTTGTGTTTTTTAATAAAATTAATTTTTGGATATTTTTTTTTTTTTTTTTTTTTGGCTATTTTAAAATTATAAATTTTATAAATA
>JACAFY010000510.1:0-11706 GCA_015252635.1 Dictyostelium capitatum
TTTTTTTTTATTTTTTTTTTTTTTTTTTTTTTTTTTAAAAAAAAAATTTTTTTTTTTTATTTTTTTTTTTTTAAAAATTTTTTTTTTTTTTTTTTTTTTTTTTTTTTTTTTGTGTGTCCATTTAAGATTTGTGCGACAGCATAAAAACGGGTTTGTATTGAAATTTTTGTTGTGTAAAATTTTTGTCGATTGGGAGTATTGGATTGCATAATCTTAAATAAATACGTATTTATTGGATGGAATGGAAGTGATTTTTTTTAAAAAATTGGAATTTAGACTGGAAGGTAGATCTCTATTTGTAATTAAAAAAAAAAAATACTTTACTATTGAAACCCACTAATTTTATTTTATGTGTGATATACATTTTTAACACGCCAAAACCCCACACTATCCAACAATACAAACAAATCATTTTTTTAATAAAAAATTTAAATTTCCATAAAAAATAATTATTATTAAAAAAAAAATAAAACAAAAATATCTAAAAAGTATTTTGAATTTTTTTTTCAATAGTAAATCACACAAATAAATGGAAAATAATAATAATAATAATAATAATAATAAAGAAGTAACACTATCATCATTATCAAATAAAAAGAGAGGAAATGGTGAAACTATAGATTTAAATGCAATATTATCACTCAATAGCAAAACTAAAAAGAAAAGATTATCAAAAAAACAACAACTGGAACAAGAACAAGCAGAAAATGGTACAATGGTTGTTGAAACAAACACTTTGGATACATCTAAACCAATTAAATGGGATAAAATTCAAATTGATAAATTGGATAGTTATTTATTAGATGAATTAGCATTCATTGCAAGATCAATTGGTATTGCAACATCAGGTGTTAGAAAATATGATTTAAAAAATAAAATTAAATTAATTATCAAAGTAAATAAAGAAGCAATTGAAAATAAATTATTAAAAGATACTTTAAATCCATTTAATAAAACATCATTTGCAGAATTGGTAATACCAGAAGGTCAAGATGGTATAAATGAATTATTATTTTGGAAAATATTCAAAAATAAATCAATTTTCAAAAGAATAATGTCATTTATGAATGAATATCCAAATAAAATACCATATGATTATTATATTAATGTAACAACAATGTTAATTAATAACCAAATTGGTGTACTAAAGGATAAAGTAAAGAGAAATCAATACCTTTTTTTCAATTCATTTTGGGAACTATTCAAAATGATTAAAGATGATAAAGAATTTTATCAATCATTATTTACAAATTATAAATTTTGTTTACCATTTGATAAAAAGAATAGATTTACAAGTACAGTTGAACAATTAGTACAAACAAATTGTGTAGTTGGTTTACAAGTTTTAATTGAAGATCATGGTTATATTCCAACATTGGATGTATTAAAAATGGCATTTAGATGTATTTCAATTGATTGTGTAAAATTGATATTGTGTACGATACCTGAAACCGAACTTTCTCAATTAGATCAAAGAATCCAAACTTTTTCCATTTTTTCAAGATACAAACATTCACCTGAAAAACCAAAGATTGGTAAAATATTTAAATGTATTAAATTATTTATTGATACATTTAAAATTCCAAAAGATAAAGTCTGTATCAAAAGTATTTTTAGTGACCAACCATTTACATTAAGATTAAAAGATTTAATTAAATCTATCCAATTTTTGGATTCATTGGATTTATGGTTTGAATACGAAAATTCAGAATTTAAATTTCATCCAATTTGGGTACCAATAGAAATTAAAACAGAAACTACAGCTGTAACAATTCAACATCAAAACGAGCCACCAATTATTCCGACTGATCAAATTAGAAACGAATTTAAAATGTACACATTTTCAAATGAACAATTAAATTCAAAATTAAATGATCCAATCAATTATAAGAGCAAAGAAAAAGAGAATATCAAAAAAATATTTTATGTTTATAACAGAGTAACCAGTATTCAAACAGATCAAAGTTTTTTCGCAGAATATTATATTTGTTATGGCAGTGATCAAGTAAATAATGGTACATACAACTATTCAGAGATAATTGAATCAATTAAACCAACAAGTATAAAAAACTATGGAATTCCGAGATATGCTCTTGAATATTGCCATTATCCATCATTAAGAAATTGGTTAGCAGGTTATATGAATTATCGTCCATTACCAATTAATGATTCAATATATTATCATTATCATGAATATCCAAATGGAAAAGATATATTCATTAATTTACTTGATACTACCTATGTTGATCAACATAGTTCATTAAACAATGAAAATGACTTTGATTTAATTTTTAGTAAATGTAAAGAAAACAGAGAATTACAAATTCAATTTATAAATTCAATTATCAATGATATTAAATCAGATAAAGTTGAATTAATTTGTAAACTATCACCAATGTTTGTTTTTGTGGTTCTTGTTGCAAAAGATGATTTGGAATTGGTTCAATTGTTGGTATCAAAATTGGGTAAAGAACATATAAAAATTGAATCAGTATTATATGAAAGGCACTCCTATTGTTGTATGGCACATTCAATTACCAAGTTTATTAAATCAAAAGAAATGTTGGATTATGTTTTCAATGAATTTCCAAATTTAATTACAAATCATATCATATCATCAAATGCTCCTATATTACAGTTTACGTACTTAACAAATAATTCCGATCATTTAGGATGTGAAATTTCAGATTTAGAACTATTGAAACATTATCAACAATTAGTTATAAATAATCAACACAATTCAAAATTTTTAAACAAATTTATATGGGTTAATGTTAATAATCCATCTGTTAAATTGGTAAAACATGTTTTAGATAATAATACTATGTATCGTGGTTATAAACAATTGTTATCAAGTAAACCTTGTGATTTTGATGAATCAATAGATAACCAAAAAATTTATTTTACAAGTTTAAAAAATGAAATCATTACAAATTGTGATTCATCAAAAAATGGAATTCAATTTAGTCCATTATTATTTTATAATAATATTAATATTATTTTATCATATCCTCCAAAAACTATAATTCAATTTTATCAATGGTTAATCAACTATAAATCAAATAATGGTGGTGATGATGGTAAAGAATTTATTAAAAAATATTTATATTGCCCAGGTAATAGAGGTGTAAATTATGAATATATTATTCATTATTTTATTTATGGTGGTGATGATAAATTATTTAATGAAAATGTAACAGCAAATTTCATTGTTAATTATTTTAATGGATTTTCAGAAATTATTAGATTTGCGATTACCCGGGGTGATTTAGAAACATTGGATAGAATAATAGGTATATTATTAGATAGATTAGAAGAATTACCAACTCCACCATTAAATAGAAGTTTTATTTCACTAAATGATAACGAAAGGGAATATAATTCAATTACAAATTTTATTTATCAGTCGGTATTAATGTATGCAGTTCAATGTAATCAACTATTGATATTGGAATATCTTTATTTAAATTATAATCAAATATTAAAAAAGAGAACTTCGTCAACAAAAAATAATAACAACAATAACAATAATAGTGCCAATGATAGTTTATTCACTCAACCATTATTATCTTCTTTAGTTGGTATTTCATTGAGTTCATACAATGTCAAACTATCGGAATTCCTTTTATCACTTGTATCAATAACAAAGGAAACTTTTAAAAAAGCAGCATCTGTATCTTCAAAAAATCATTTTAAAAATAGATTTTAAAATTATTAAATAAATCAAAAAATAAAGCATATTATTAATTTATTTATTTAATTTGTTTATTTATAAACCATGTTTGATCAATTACAGTTACATAGTTCATGAATTGCTTGTTTAATGAACCTGTAGTGATATCATTATATACTACAACTTTAGGTAAAGGTGAATTGCATGATACAGCTGAGGATTCATTTAAACAAACTATTTGATCACCTTTAACAGTTTTATATGATCCATTTGATTGTAATTCTGCAACATTATTAAATAATCCAGATAAAACTGATTTTTTAATTTTGTCATTGTTATTTTCACTTGTTTGTTTTGCTTCAGGTACTGATTTAATTGATATTTTATTAAAACAATTTAATAATTGTTGTTTAACTTGTTTAACTTTATTCATTGATTTACTATTGATTCCATATTTATCACACCATGATTTAAATTCAGTTTCATTTTCTGAATTTTTGATAAATGAATTATAAATATTGAGTAATGATAAATGGTCACTTTCTTTATCAATAATTTCATTACATTTATCATTGATAAATATTATTTGTTTACCACAACTTAACATTGAAATAATTGATAACATTTCATCATGATTACATCCATATTTTTCAATTGATTGAATTAACATTGAAGATAATGAAGGTTCAATTGGTAATTCTACCATTGATCTACCAGTTGAAGTTAATGAACCATTTTCATCAATTGCATAATAACATTTTAATAATTCCAATGATTTTTCAACAGATTCTTTTGATGGTGAAGAAATTAAATTGAAATCCAAAATATTATCAATACCCATAGCTTTTAATTGTAATAACAAAATTGTTAATTCAGCTGTTTGAATTTCTGGTATTATATTTGGTAATTTGGTAACTGAAGTTCCCTCTTTTCCTTTCATTGAAATAACACCCGAATCATTGAAAAACTTTGAAAATTCATTGATAACCAATTCATTGCAACCCAATTCACATGAAATTATTAATTTTAAATCTGGTCTTTTCATTTGTAAATTCTTTAACAAACCAATTAAAACGTCGGTATTTATTGAACGTTTAGATGCTTCATCAATTAAAATTACTGAATATTTGGATAATAATGGATCTATCATCATTTCTCTAATCAATAAACCATCTGTAACATATTTAATTCTAGTGCTTGAATCTGATTTATCTTCAAATCTAATTCCATAACCAACCAATTTTCCAACTTCTGAATTCAATTGTTTTGCAACTTTTTCAGCATTTTCAATTGCTAGTAATTTTCTTGGTTCAGTACATAATATTGTTTTGCAATCTTCACTACCTCTTCCTTCATATAAATATTGAGGAATCTTTTCAGCATGATTTGAATCACCAACAATAATTAATGTTTGTTTGTTTGATAACATTGATAATATTTCATTTTTATATTCTAAAATTGGTAATAATTCTTTATTAATTGTATTCATAATTTATATTATTATTTGTTATAGTGGTTGTTATTGTTGTTTTAATTAAAATTTGTTTTTTTTTAATTTTTTATTTATATTTTTTTTTTTTCTATTTATGAAATTTCATTTTTTTCTTTGTTGAAATTTTCTGTTTATTAAAATAATTTATCAGTCAGACTTTTGTAAAAAAAGTAAACTATATTTTTTTCGTCAGATAAACTATATATTGATATTAATACACCAGGATGTTACAAAAAAATTTAGTTTTAAAAAACTGAATGAATAAATTTAAATTTATTAATTTTTTTTTTTTTGTTGGTATTAAAATCTTTCGGAATATAATTTACGTTCTTTTTCAACATAACCAATTGCTTCTTGTAAATATTCATTTGATATAGCTTCGATCATTATTTTACCTTTCATAAAATAAATTCTAAATACATCTTCTGATTTTCTATATTTCATCCAATCAACATTGAATTTATCATCTCTTTCATTTTCTGTTAAATCAAATGTTTTTTGGTACTTTTTGAATTCTATTATCTTGTTAATGAAAACTTTCATATCTTCTCCATTTGTTCCATAAACATTAAATGTAATTGAACCTTTTCCATCATCCTTTGGCAATAACATATTTTTTTTTTTTTGAATTGGTTCCATAAAATAATCAAAATTCCAAAGACATCGAACTGTATTGTTTTGATCCAATGTAACTCCATAGAATAACTTTTTCTCTTTTTTTATAAAATTTAGTTCATTTTCATAGATTCTGCAGAATGGTAATGCTACATTTTCTTTTAAAAGAACAATTTTATTTAATTCTGCTTGGACAATATTTAGTTGTTCATCTGATACTTGATCACTAAATGTAATTACCGCTGTTTTTGTGTTGATTTTGTATTCACCGAGTGGAAGCCATTTTGGAAGTAATTTACAATTTATATAATTTGCTGATTTAGGATCTTTAACCTTTAATTGTCGTTGATTTTGTTGTGGTTGTTGTTGTTGTTGTGTTTGTTTTTGTTTTTGTTGTCTTTGTTTTTTTTGTTTTTTTCTTTGATCTTTAGGTGGCTTTTGTGAAGCATCCATCATTGTATATATATTTCCCACTGCAATTCAATGTAAAAATTCGATATGGTATGATCTCCAATAAAAAAAAAAACTGATATAAAAAAAATAAAAAAAAAAAAAAAAATTATTTTTTTTAAAGATCTGAGGTTGATTTTTAAATGTTTATTTACCATGGAATTATATCACCATTGTATGAAATATAAGAACCATTATCTTTTGTTGTACTGTTAAATACAGTTTTAAGGATACCTTTAACAGATTCTTCTGGTAATAAAGTAGCTTCTGGAGATAAACGTGTTTTAACGTAACCTGGACATAGTGTAATAAAAGTGAATAATTCATCCTTTAATGATAATGCATATTGACGTGTTAACATGTTGATAGCTGTTTTTGAAATTGAATAAGCAGGTACTGAGAATGGATATCTACCATCAGTATGAGTTAAACTACCAAGTGATGAACTAACATTAATTACTTTTTTGATATTTGATTTTCTTAGGAGTGGTAAGAATGATTTTGTTACATTTTGTGTGCCAATTGTATTATTTTCAAATTGTTTTAATAGTAATTGTGTATTCATATCTTCAACTTTATATGGAGCAGGTTCTGCGATACCAGCATTACTAATTAAAATATCTAATGGTTTACCATTCAATACCGATTCAACATGTTTAACTGCAGATAATACATTTGCTTCATTTGTTATATCCATTTCTACAATTACAATTTTATTTGGAAATTGTTTTTGTAAATCAACAATTTCGTAATATGATTTATCACGTGAACTTGAAAATACTTTATCAACATTTGAATTTTCAGATAATTGTTTTACCAATTCTAAACCAATACCACGATTACCACCTGTAACTAAAATATTTAATTTTGTATTTGTTGTAGTTGACATATTGTTGTTTTTAAATTTTTTTATTTATATTTATATTTATTTAGTTATTTATTTATTTTTTTATTTATTTATTTTTATTTATATTTATTGATTTATTAATAAATTATTTTTATTTTTTTTTCTATTTATACTAAATTATTTTTAAAACCAATTGATCCTTAATTAACATAATTATTAATAATACACATTCAGGAACTCCAATGAACTGTGTAACATAATTTGTGTGTTCCTAATTATCATTTTAATCCACCAAATATAGTCGTTAACAATGGAACCAATGTCGCTTCAAAAAAAAATTAAAAAAAATTAAAAAAAAAAAATAAAAAAAAAATTAAAATAAAATTATGGTATTATTTGGTTTGCAAACCAACAATAAACTATTATTTTTTAGAATAATAATTTGATTGAATATCTTGAATTGGATTTCCTATCTCTATTAAAAGTAATAAATTTTTTTATTTTTTTTGGTATTTACATTTTTCAATGAAATTAATTAATTTATTTTTTTTTTTTGATTTTTTTTTTTTTTTTTATAAAAAATTTTTCTTTTTTTTTAAAATTTATATTTTTTAAAATAAAAAACAATAATAAATATTAAATTAATAAAAAAACTTTTTTCAATAAACAGTGGTATAAATTTAAAAGATAATTGGTTAAATGAGTGTATAAATCATATAAATAATAATGGAAGTGATGGTAATAATAACATTGGTAAAATTTCAGAAAAAGTTTACAAATACTTTTTAATTAGTGATATTCGTAAATCTGTAATACCATGTTTAGACGCACAACACAAAACGATAAATGATTTAAATATCAAGGTTCAATCTATTAAAGGTGTATATATACTTCAACTTCAATCCATTAAAAATATATCAGAACCATTTGAAACGAGGGACGATGACGATAATTCAACACATAGAACATTGAAATTACATTTAACAGATGGTAAAAACAGTTTTCAAGCGGTTGAACATACCTTTATTAGATTTTTATCACCAACATTAACACCTGGTGTAAAAGTTGCAATCAAAGATTTCACTGTAAGAAGAGGTGTCATTCTTTTGGATGAACATAATATAAGAATAATTGGTGGTCATGTAACAAGATTGGTTCAAATTCATGATCAAGAAGTTAAAATAAGAAAAGATAAATTAGCTGCCGTTATACCGCCAATAATTAATCCAAATAATCCAAACCCAATTAATATAAATGTAAATAGCAATAATAATAATAATATAAGACCGGCTATCAATACTTCTACTATTGTAAAACCAACGACAACTACAACAACAACAACAACAAAACCAACGAATAATACTACAACTACACCATTTAAACCAACATTACCTGCATTACCATCATCAATCAAACCTTCACTTCCAAATAAACCAGGCGCTGTAATTCCATCAATAACAACACCAACTAAACCGATCAGTAATCAACAACCAATTTCTTTATTATCACCAATACAACCAAAATCATCAAAAGATGCAACACCAATTTCATTATTATCACCACCACAATCATTAATATCAGAAAGAAATAATCAAATCAATGGTGCCAATAGTGGTGGTAAACCAATTTTAAAAACAATTACAACTACAACAACTACAACAACCACAATTGATTTAGATGATGATATTGATTTTATGGATCTTTCATATATAGATAAAAACAACAATAATCAACAACAGCCATTAAACCATTATAAACCAACTTTAATCGCTGATATAAATGAAAATTTAAGTAAAACTAAACCAAACACAAGATTTACTATATATGGTTATTTTGGTAAAATTAGATTAAATTTAAAAAAAGGTGCATATATTCTACAACTTGCTATTTATGATGGATCAGATTGTTTAGATGTAAATGTACTTCCCAAAGTAAGTAATACAAAATTTGTAAATAAATTAATAATAAAAACAAATTTCACTAACATGTATTTAAATATTAATATAGATATCAGAAGAATTACTTGGTGATCTTGATAGTTTTAGAGCATTGAAAAAGAAAGAAGGTACAGATGTGATTAATGATTTCATTAAAAAATCAATTGAATCTATAAATGGTTTATTAATAATTGAATTTAAAAATATAGTTGACGGTTTTCAATTGGTCGAAATTGTAAAACCATTTGATGAAAAAAAGTTAATTAATCAATATAAAAGTGATCTGTCTGGTTTTTCATTACCATAAATAAAATAATAGTTATACTGATAATTAACAAGATCACTTTTATATTATATAATTAATTAATTATTATTGTTTCGTTTTTTTTTTATTATTGTTCTTCCCTGGTAGTTGAAGAACTAACTGAAATAGTTGAAGTATTATCATTTATTGGTGGTTGTAATTTTTTTTAATTTTTGTAATAATATAATTTATGTTATTTATTTATTAGCTTTTACCACTAAAAAGATGTATTAATGGTCCTCTTATTTAATTTAATTAAATTTAATTAATTTCTCTTTTTTTTTTTAAAAAAAACAATTTACTGAATTTTGATCATTAAGAATTATTTTCACTCGAGATACAAAAAAAAAGAAAAATTATTAAAAGAAAATTCAAAAATATCTGTTTTTTTTTTGCTGACACCACCATTTTATCAAGTTTTATTTTTATTTTTATTTTTATTTTTTAAAACATACAACAATAACACATATAATTAAATAACACACACACAAATGTCTAAATTAAAAAAACCAACAATTGAAATTCAAGGATTAAGTGAATCAATATTAAAAGAAAATAAATATATTGATTATATATTGGGTACAATATATGGTAGTTGTTTGGGTGATGCATATGGTGTTTCAACATTTAATTTAATGAAAAGATCTATTGATAATAAATATCCTGATCCAACCTCGTTTATAAATTTCCCAAATTATCAAAAATATTTTGAAAATAGTCGTTCAACAAATGGTGATTGGGGTTATGATACAGACGCAATGATATTAATATTACAATCAATTATTTATGATAATAATGGTAATGGTATTAGTAATGATGGTTTAATTAATACAGATTTATTAGCAGCGAAATTAAAGAAATATAATAGTGGTAATGCATTCACTAGTGAATTGGGTACTGGTAGAATACACCATGTTAGATATAAAGAAGATGTTATTTCAGATGATCAATTTTTAAATAATCCATATAATGTTAGTAAATCAAAATGGTTATTAAATAAAACTACAAATCCAAATTCAATTAAAAGATCAACTATAATACCATGTCTTGACTTTTTAAATGATAAAATAGTTTTAACAAATACAATAAATTGTTCAAAATTAACAAATTTCGATCCTGCTACAAATATATGTTGTATATTATATTCAAAATTATTATCAACAATTTTAAAATATCATTTTAATAATATTGGTAATACTGGTTATGGTAGTAAAGAATATATTATTAATTGTTTAGATTTTATAATTGGTGAAATTGATAATGGTGAATATGAAAAAATCGCTCAATATTATCTTGATGATAATGGTTTAATTGATCAACATACATCAAAATCAATTTATAATGCAATTACATTTTATTTAAATAAAGTTAAAAAATTTGATTGGAGTATGTTGGAATTAAATGATGCATTAAAAGGTAGAGGTCATCCATATTATCCATTTGGTAGTTCAATATATTGTTTAAGAAAGTTTTCAGAATTATTAAAACAACAACAACAAAATGGCGAAGATCGTCCAATATCATATTCATTTAGATTTATTTTAGATAAATTAATTAGAGAAGGTGGTGATAATAATGGATCAACTGCAGGTGCATTATTAGGATCAGTAATTGGTTATTCAAATTTACCTAAAGATATGTTAACATCATTACCAAATAAATCATGGTTGGATATTCAAGTTGTTAAATTTATAAATTTAATAGTAAATCGTAATAATAATAACAACAACAACAATATAGTAATTCCAACTACATTATCAACAGAATCGGAATTTAACGAATTTTTTAAAAACGATAAACATGAAACTGAATCAACAATTTATTTAAAATCTACACCAACAACAACAACATCAACGTGGTGTAACATCCAATAAAATAAATTTTTATCACACCACACACAAAAGACCTAAATTTTTTTTTTTAAATTTATTTTAATTTTATTTTATTAAATTTGATTTTATTTAATTATTTAATTTTAAAAAGTGGTGGTTTGTGAAAGTACACAGTAAAAAAATATAACCGTTGATATTTAAGGAGCACCCAACAACACAAAAGAAACGAAAATAGTTTTTTCCGAATTTTATTTTTTTTTAATTTTTTTTTAACGAGGCTTTTTATTTTTTTTTTATTTTTTTTTCTCTTTGTTTTTCCACAACCCTTTATTAACAAAGACTAATTTGTATGTATATATAAATTATTATTATTATATTATCATTATATTTATTGTAAAGTGCTCAATTTTAAAATAATTAATTGTAGATTGTGTGTATCTGTTTACAGTGTTTTTTTTTTTTTTTTTTTTTAAAAAAAAAAAAAAAAAAAAAAAAAAAATAAAAAAAAAATTAAAAAAATTAAAAAAAAAAAAAAAAAAAAAAAAAAAAAAAAAAA
>JACAFY010000511.1:0-12500 GCA_015252635.1 Dictyostelium capitatum
TTTTTTTTTATTATTATTATTTTTATTATTATTATTATTTTGATTTTTATTTTTTTGTTTTTTTTGTTGTGGTTGTTGTTGTTGTTGTTGTTGTTGTTGTTGTTGTGATGGTGTAGTTGTCTGTGTCTCAAACGAAGGCAAGCAATTATTATTTTTATTAAAAAATGTAAATATCTTTTTACTCTTATTTAAAAAGGAATTATTAATGTTTTTATTGTTGCTACTATAATGTACATTTATGTGATTATTATTATCAAGGCTATCGTTATTTATATTTTGATATTGTTGATGATTTTGTTGTCTTTGTATATTTTTATATTTATTTTCATCATCGTCATCATAAATAAAAGAATCAACCAGTGCCGCATTTTTATGTGAATCTGGGAGGAATGTAATTAAACTGAGTAATAATAGGACACTTGTGATTATAAATAAAGTTGGTGGTGCGCTACCTTCTATTGACATCTTTATTTGTTGTGTATATAAAAGTTGTGTATATGTGTATGTGTACGTGTATAAATAAATAATATATATATAAATAGTTTTTGAAATTTAATTTAAAAATACATCACATACAAATGATGATGACGTTTGTTATGATGGTGGTTGATTATGTGTAATTTGTTTGAAAAAAAAAAATAGAAAAAAAAAAATTTATTGAAAAAAAAAAGATATTTTTAACCAATATTCATGAATTTTATTTTAATCTACAATTATTCAATTCAAAGGTATTTTAATAAAAACGCACGATACAAATCTATTTTAAATCTTTGATTATGTGGAAAAGGATTTGAGATTGTAAAATATTTACGCAAACATTTTCCTTTGATATTTTTTTTGAATTTGCCAATGCTTCATATTTAATATCGATACCACATGGTGAAGTTATTCTTGCAGTTGATTTATATGTTGGAAAATGATCATCACCTCCTACTCTATCACTAAACCATTCCAATGTTAATTCGAATCCAATTGAGTTAATTCTACTAATAATTTCACAAACTTCATGATATTTTGTTAAACCATTTACTGGGACATAAGTTTTCTTTGCAATTTCTAATAAACTTTCATCTTCATCAACGTCATCACTACAGCTGCTACTCGTATTACCATTTGATGATTTTAAAAAGTCAATTGCAGAATTTAAATAAATTTCTTGACTTGCAAACTTTTCATAGATTTGATTTTCTAATGGATTGTTATCTTTTACAATACCATAGAAATGAGAATCAACATTTCTTAATCTTCCTCGTGATTGAATATTAGCTATAACAGTTGACGGTGGATCTAAACGAATTACCAAATTACATTCAGGTACATCAAAGCCTTCTTCAACTACACTTGTTGCAACAATGACATTACAATCATTTTCTCTAAATTCTTTGATAGCACGTTTTTGTGAAGTTGTAGTCATTCCATCATCTTGACCATCACCATGTCCAATTACAAGACGTGCACGAATAAATGAAAATTGATCAACTGATGAAGCCAATTTAGTGAGGATATCCAATAATGCAATTGCACACTTTCTAGTTTTTACAAAAATAATTGCTTTTAAATTTACATTGTTTTTTTCTTGTAATACCGAAAGAGCGTAATCCAATTTTGAATTATTCTTTTCAATCTTTTCATCAGTTGGTATACTTGTAATTAATTCTAATATTCGTGTCTTTATTGATTCATCAGTAATTAATTCAATTTCTTTTTCCATAAATTCTCTAAGATATAAACCCAATATTGATTGACCATTAATTACATTTAATGTGGTGTATTCATTAATCTTTTCAAAGTAGGATTGAATGAATTTTGCAACTTGATTACTTTTATTATATTGATCATCATAAGATAAACCACCATTATTGATCCCACCACCAACTCTATCATCATCACCAGTGTATTCAACATCAATAAATTCTGAACAAGTTTCATAAACATTTTGATTTGAGTTTATATCAATTTTAAAGCATTTTGTAAGATCCTTGTAAAATTTCAATGAAGTTCTTTCCAAATTATTATGTGGTATTGGTATGATATGACAATTATTTTGATTAAGATAGCTTGCAATCAATGATCTCTTTGGTTTAATTAACTCACAAGAACTAATTTTGGTCATTAATTTCAACGAGAGTACAGTTGAAAGAATATCTTTTTTACCAGCAGGAGAAGCTGTCAAACCCAATAATTTTGGATAGTTTGCAACAGGTATACCACTTTCTTCACTGTAAATATGATTTCTAATCAACACTGAAAATGGATGTTCTTTAACAATGTGATGTGATTCATCGATTACTACCAAACAATAGTTATTTAAATCTATATCTTTTGATTTTATCAATTTGATTAACACTGCATCAATTATAACCAATACATCAAACTTTCTATACAATTGAGTACGTTTAAATGTTTCACCATAAATTGAAGTTACAGTTAATCCAGTTTCATTTTTGATTACTTGAGATTGTTGAATTAACAATGGTATACGCTCAACCATAAATATAATACGTTTAGTTGGATTTAATTCTTTCATTTTCTTTATTACCATACATGCAATCAATGTTTTACCCAATCCAGTTGGCAAGCAACAAATAATATTTGATTTCATTGCTTCTTTATATAATTCAATTTGATAGTCTCTTGGTTTATTAATTAACATTTCTGGTATAATCTTGTTGTTGTTTTTGATGGTGTTTTTGTTTGTACGATTAACATAGCTACCAATATCATCAACATCGTCATCTTCTTCTTCTTCTTCTTCGGTGATATCTTCATCATTTGAATCAAAATCAATATATTTAACAACAGGTGTATTGATGTTACCAGCTACTCTTTCTATTTTGTTTATTTTAATTTGCAATTGTAACATTTGTTTTTTTAATGCTAATAATTCATCAGTGACATACTTTGAATTTAAATTTTCATTTTCTTCCAATTGTAACATTAATTTATATTCTACCAATTCCAGTTCATCCATTTGGTCAATTAATTCCTTTTCATTGAAATTAATTGGTATTGGCTTTGGTTGTTTAGTTGGTGTTCTTGGTGCAAATATTTTAGTTGGTGTTGATGTTGTAGATGATGAAGCTGATGATATATATGTTGATGTTGATACTGTTGATATGTTTGATAAATTTCTTGAAATTAACATTGGTGAGGGAGGTGCAGATGGTGATGAAGTTGTAGTAGTTGTAGTTGTTGTATTTGATGTTGTAAAAGGTGGGGAAGATGGAGAAGTTGGTGATAAATTTAATTGTTGGTGTTGTTGATGTCTTTGTTTCTCTAATTCATATAATTCTTGTTTTTGTGTTCTTTCATCTCTAACCAATAATTTATATGCATTTGCTGCGCACATTTCTTCTGCTTTCTTTTTAGTATTACACCATTCCGAATAAATTTCCTTGTCATTTATATTTAAAATTGCCTGTATATATTTTGTAAACGATATGGTGAATATTATGTTGCACGACCTTATAATAAAGATATCTTCAACTGTTTAATATCAACTTACACGAAATTCTCTATTATTATCAGGGCCTTTATATTCAGATGCATATATTGGCGGTGGTTGTCTATTCTTTTGAAAATATTCATTTAATTTGGTTTTATGTGTCTTTCCATTCATTGTTTTATTGTAACAGAATTTAATTAAAAAAATTAAAAATTAAAAAAAAAAAAAAATCATAAAATTTTTTTTTTTAAATTGTTTCTTTATTGAATTAATATTTATAAATGTACCAATTTGTTACTAATTTTATCTTCTTTTTTACTGTTGTTGTTATTATTATTTGTAGTTTTGTTGTTAATATTTATTTGAAATTGATCCATTACAATGATTGTATCCATTTTAATGTCGTTTTCAAATTCACGGCAACCCATATCATATAATGACCCAAAAGAGGTTGATTCATCATTTTGAAATTTATGTGTAATTATTTCATTATTATTATTATTATTATGACCATTTATAATGTTACTGTTGATTGTTGCAACACTATTATTTGGGTGACCATCATTTTTAAAATTATAAATTATATAAATGAATGTTAACTTTGAAACATTATTATTTTCTCCATCATTACTACCAACACCGCTGCCAGTTAAATCATCATTATCTATAGTTGTTTTTGAATATTGTTTAATTGATTTTTCAATTCTAAATGAACTTAATTCACTTTTAAATTCATTGTTTAACTTGTTAATTGTTTGATCTAATTTTGACTGAATTGACTATATAAATTATAATGAATATAAACATATATAAAGATGGTGTTATAATGTAAAAATACTACTTACCTTATTAAATACTAAATATGATAAAATTCCAAATAACATTGTTAAAAATATAAATATTGAAATTATAATTAATAAAACTGTAGAATGAAACTTGATAAATAACAATGAAATTAAGCAACTAATGAAAAATGAAGACAATATGATTTTATATGAATTATCACCACTATTAATTATTGATTTACATTGAGTTGCAATTTTTAAATATTGTTCAAATAATAATACACCTTTTAATTCCATTGGTAACTCTGTTGGTATAAGTATATTATCTGAATGTTCATCCTTTTCATTAATTATACAGACACTACAATTACATGTGGCAATTTTGAATTTGTTCATTATTGTTTTATTTATATACACAACTACTAACTATTTTAACAATTATTATCTAATTATTTATTATGTTTTTTCATTTTTTTATTTTAAATAACAAATATATATCAAGGTTAAATAGTGCTTACGTGGTTATAAAAAAAGTGTGAAAATGTAAATATACATGTGTATATCATTTTTCACAGCGTTTTTCTAATTTTTTTAGCATAAATTTCATGTTAACTGATGTTTAAATTTATTAAGAAGAAAAGAGATGGTTATTTAAAAGAATTAAAACTCAATTGTGCGATCTCTGTTGGTAAGATAATAAAAGTGAATTCAATTATTGTGTTTTTAATATATAAAGTTGCTACGAAATCATATTTTTTCCATAATTTCCAACCATACTTTTATTTCCATTTTGATGGAAATAATGGAACAGTGTTTCCATTTTAACTGATAAATTTTAAAAATAAATGAAATGTGTGTTTTTTTTTGTGGTGTGTGTATTATTTTTCATCCACTATTGTTAAAAAAGAAATGTCTAGAAGTATTTTTCTAATACTATAAACGGAACATATATGTTTTTTTTATCATATCACATTTTAATAATAGATTTATATACCTTTGCTGTATTTATTTTACAGATAAATAGTTTCCAATTATTGAGTTTACAAAATACAAATGATTTCATATGCATGTATCAAACTATAAATGTAGAATTAAGTGTCCTTTGTGGTTGCACTTATTTGATTCAACTTGATAAGTGATTTGTATAAAATATTAAAGTAATAACACACTAAAATAAAATAAAATAAAATAAAATAAAATAAAATAAAATAAAATAAAATAAACTATAACCTAACTATACTAAAGTATATTCAATATATAATAAATAACAAAAAAAAAATGATGTCACTATAAATTTCTATAAAAATAAAAACAACACATATACACACACTCTACAACTATATACAGTAGTGATAGTATAGTGTATCTATATATTGTATATACAACCACTCCTCCCTTTTTTTTATAAAATATTTATATCTCTTTTTATTTTTTTTTTTAAAAAAACAAACAATATTTATTTATACAATTTACTAACATTAATTATATTTTTTGTAATATAGCTTTTAATTTATTAATTTAATAATTTAAAATACAAATAAATCAAACAACACACACACAAATACAACAAACACAAAATACACATAACTTATAATTTTTTTTTTTTAAAAAAAACACAATTATATAATCAAACTCACACATATAAACACACATAACACACACACACACAAAGATATTTAAATAACTAAATATATATAAATATATATAAAAATGACACCTAAAGATTATATGAGCTCGTCTCATGCAAATTGGGAAAATATTCAAATTGATGTAAGTTAAATGGATTCATAGTTTTATAATTTACAATAGTAAATACTAACTTGATAAACATTATTTTACAGTCATTTACAAGTTGGATTAATCAACATTTGTTAGAAAGAGGATTAAGTGTTAAAGATTTATCAAGTGATTTTCAAGATGGTGTATTATTATTAAATTTATTAGAGATATTATCTGGCAAAAAAATAGCAAGATATGTTAGATCACCAAAATTTTTACAACATAAAATCGATAATATAATGATTGCATTTGCATTTATGGAGAAAGCATTTGATATTAAAGTATTTGGTTGTAATGCAAAAGATATAGTTGATGGTAATCTTAAGCAAATTATGGGTGTAATATTCCTTTTAATTCAAAAAATCAAAGTAAATTTACATTTAGATCATCAACAAGAACAACAACAACAATTACAACAACAACAATCAATTGATGGTACTACTACAAATGATGGTCATGCAACAACTACAACAAGTACAACAAGTACAACAACAACAACTGTACCAGTAAAATCAACATCAAAATTATTTTATAGAGCATCAATGGCAACTTCAGCAGTTAATAGATTCTCTCATATTACACCAAATCATAATACAACTGCAACAACAACAACAACAACTGTAACATCAATACCTTCAACCACTGTAACATCATCAACCACTACTCCATCATCAACTACCAACACTACACCATCATCAACAACTGCTGCTTCAACAACAACTACCACACCAGTTACTACTGAATCAACATCATCACCAACAACACAACCAATTAGAATATTACCAACAACAGGAGTATCAGTTAGTACAATTAGAAGTAAATTTTTAATTGATGGATCACTTCCAAGTGTAACAAGTGGAAATAATGAAAAGTATAATACATTTTCACCATCATCATTTAATCATGCTACAGCAAATCATCCAGGTCGTGATACAAGTACAGAAAAGATATTGAAAAGAACAGAATCAGGACATGTTATATCTGGTGGATTAACATTGAAAGGTGCATATGATCCATTAACAAGATCAGCAAGTTTAATTGAAATTAAATTGAATGATCATCAATCTAAATTTTATGATCTTAAAAAAGTTATATTCATGCAGGCAGTTATTCGTGGTTATCTTACAAGATTAAAATGGGGTGGTTTATTGAAACGATATCGTATTAAATTGGGTGATTTCAAACAATATTTCGCAGAAAATAAAAAAGCATATCGTGGTCTTACACGTGCACAAGCAACAATCAAAGGTAAAATCCAAAGAAAGAAACTATACAAACTATTCCCACTTTATCGTAGAAATGAAATTGTCAAAGAAATTTTATCCACTGAAGATAAATACGTTAAATCATTGGCAGCAGTTACCACACATTATTTGAAACCATCTGAAGCATTTTTATCAACTCAACAAGTACGTTCAATTTTCTCACAAATTGAAATCATTCATCGTTACAATAGTTTAATTTGGGAAAAATTACAAAGTCGTTATAAAATTTGGTATTCCTCTGGTCAAAAGATTGGTGATATTTTCATTGAGATGTCAGCTTTTCTCAAAGTTTATACAATCTATGTAAACAATTACAACAATTCCATTCAAACAATCACAGAATGTATGGAAATACCAAAGTTTGCATCATTACTTGAAAAGAATAGAAATCATTTTGGTTTGGATTTATCAGCATTCCTAATTGCACCAATTCAACGTATTCCACGTTACATTTTATTACTTCAAGATCTAATGAAAAACACTAAGGAAACACATCCAGATCATCAAGATTTGTTAATTGCATTGAAAAAGATGAAAGATGTTGCTGAATATGTAAATGAAAAGAAAAGAGAAGCTGAAAATTTAAATCAAGTACTCACTATTCAATCATCCTTGACTGGTAAATTTAATAATCTTGCTGAACCACATAGAAGATATGTTAAAAAAGGTACACTTGTATCAAATGAAAAAATCTATCTCTACTTTTTATTCAATGATCTATTGGTAAAAACTGATAATAAAAATGTATCAAAAATTCGTGATAGTGCAAGATTATCAAATGCAGGTAGTGGTGGTAGCGGTGGTTCAAGAAGTACATTTTCATTCTCTTCAAAAGAAACCACTGTTTCCGAAGGTAAATCAAAATATTTAAATTCATATTTCCTTTCAGGTTCATCACTTGTAGATACAAATCCAGATGGTTTCACATTTCAAATTATTGGTGTTGGTGATGCAAATGAATTGAATAGTCAATTGGCAAATTCAAATAGTGAAAATTCACCAACTCTTTCATTCTCTCCATTTTCAAGTAGTATATCATCAGGTAATAATGGCAGTAGTAATAATGGTAATGGTATTTTAGGTGGTGCTTCATCATCACCAATTTCACCATTTAACAATCCAAACAATGTAAATATTCCAACTACATCAATTTCATTGGAAGCATTATCATTAAATGAAAAAATGACATGGATGAGTGAATTGGATGAATGTATATATCAATTATTAGAAAAAACAAGATCAAAGAAAAGAACATTAATCACAGAACTTGATGAATTAACAAGTGTACCATTTGATGTTTCAGTTGTTAAAGATTCAGAATTCTCTGGTACACTCGATAAAAAACACTCTGAAATATCATGGAGATCAAAGAAATTCTATTTGAAAAATACTCATCTCTATTATCATCGTTATTCTTCATCGGAATCACCAAAAGAACCAAGTAAAATTAAATGTATCAATTTAATCTTATGTTCAGTTAAATTGGCTCAAGTTGTTGATCGTCCACATTGTTTCCAATTAAATACTCCATCTAGAATTTATTTCTTTAGTTGTGAAGATTCAACTGTATTATTCCAATGGATTTCTTCAATTAGATTATCAATTAAAAAGAAATTAGAATCATTAAAAGAAGATACAATTGGTGATCACCATCATTCAAGTAGTAGCAGTAGTAGCAGTGCAGCATTTAATTCATCTACATCAACCAGTAGTGGATTGGGTGGTTCATTATCTTCTTCATTGGGTACAACATTTCTATTACAACAACAAAAATCATTGGAACATCAACAAAATTTAAATTCATCAACTTCAAATCTCGCTCCATTATCTTTATCATCACAAGTATTTTATCAATCTAATAATCCGACTTTTTCTCACTCTTCTTCTTCGAATCTATCTACTTCTGATCTATTTATATTTTCAAAAAGACCAGTTTTATTATCATCTTGTTCACAAGAATTTAATTATCATAACAATAATTATAATAATTGTAATAACAACAACAATGATACAAAACAAAATTTTGGAAAACTTATTTCTTTAATTCTATCTACAAAAAAAATTATAAAATCTCCAAAGAGAACTATATCTACTTCTTTTCTATTTTCTTAACTATCTGTACCCCCTATCTACCCTTTTTTTTTTAGTTACTTTTCTCTATTTCCCAAATTATTAAAAATAATTATATTTGTATACTAATTTAAAATTTTTGATACAAAGGATTCAATTTTAAATATTGCAGGTAATAATAGTTGTGCAGAATGTGGAGCATCAGATCCATCATGGGTATCAGTTAATTATGGTGTTGTAGTTTGTTTGGATTGTTCTTCAATTCATAAAAATTTACCAGATGGTAATGTTAAATCTGTTAGATCACTTTCACTTGCAAATTCCGATATTGTTAAACAAGAAGGTAACATTAAAGCAAATGGAAAATATGAAAAGAATATACCATCAAGTTTAACAAGACCAAATCCAAAAGATTCTTATGAAACTAAATTAACTTGGATAAAAGCAAAATATTTAAGTGGTGGGTCAATCACTCCAACTTCAACTCCACCAACCACAGTTGCTACTACTACATCAATTCAAGTTAATGATTCATTACTATCATCACCAACATTAGATTCAACTACAACTGTAACAACACCAACAACACAAGAAAATGTAAAATTAGAAAATAACAACACAACTGAAAGTGGAAGATCAACTCCAACTTCACATTTAGAAAATCATAATAACAACAACAACGATAGACCCACAACACCAACACCAACACCAACACAAATTACATCACCATCATCACCTGTATCTATAACAACACCATCTACAACAGCAACTTCATCACCTGCACCAACATCACCAATTACAAGTGCAGCATCAGCAGGTACAGATGAACAACATATTGAAGGATTAGAATTAAGAAATGGTACAGATACAAGCAATGGTAAAGGTACATGGAGATCAGGTAATTCAAATCAACCATCAGAAAGAAAAACATCTTTTCTTGATAAAGTAAGAGCAACAACTCCACCAATTAAAACTGAACATGAAGGATACCTTTACAAAACAAATAAACCAACATCAAAAGATTCAAGTGATTGGAAGAAATATTTATTCATTTACAAAGGTGGTGTTTTAACTTATTATAAAGTTGACAAGAAAAATAAAAGAAAAGAAAAAGGTATCATTGATTTATTCCATTCAGTTAGTCAAGAGCCAAGACCAAAACAAAAATATTCATTTACTCTAGTAACAAGTCAACGTTTATATTTCTTGGCTAGTGAAACTGAAGCAGATTTAAAAACTTGGGTTGATTTCTTATCTAGTCATAGTTCTCATTGATAAAATAGTAAATATTAATAAATAAAAAAAAAAACAATTTAAAATTAAAATTATAAAACCTATTGATCAATCAATAAAAAAACTATTATATTGCACACCTTTATGTTTATTGAATATATTTATTTTTGTTGTATTTTTTAATAGTTTCTGGTGGCTCTGATTGGTTCATTTACTTTTATAATATATGTGGATATGGACAGTTTTCTTGTTTGCATGAAACATTATTTTTACAAGGTCTGGTTGTTATCTTTTCTACGACAGATTGTAAATATGGTCTAACACAAATTGGAAAATTATCGGTTAAACGTATTTCTCGAATGTGAGTATATCATAATCTATCAATATAGTATTTGGATTTAGTTGGAATGGATAATCTCCTTTTCTAATTATACTACTGAAGCTATATTACCTTGACCATCATTAAATTTATTTGAATGTGAATATAATTTCTAAAAAAAATATATATATATAAAGTTTTTAAATTATAACTATAGTGAAAGGAGTTTGAGATAAAAAAATAGTGTAAATTAAAATAAATTTATGAAAAAAAAAGAGAATAACTAAAGAAAAAAAGATATTAGAATACACAAGCACAATAATATTTTTTTTTTTTTGATTTTATTTTTTTTTTTTTTTTTTTTTTTTTATTTTTTTTTCAGTCCAAACACATTTCACAAAAAAAAAATATTAGAATACACAAGCACAATATATATATATTTATATATTATTATATACGAAAATACATGGTTTATTATAAATATACAAACAAAACCATTTACATATTAAATGGACGAAACATTAAATGATGGTAATAATCCATATATTACACAAAACGATGAAGATTTGAAAAAGAAATGGTACTCTTAGTTAAAGATATTAGTGTATTTGATTCAATAGTGAATAATTGTTTATATAATGAAGATATTCATTTTTCAATTGATTTGGCAAATGGTTTTAAAACAACCAATATGGAATACTACCAACAACTTTATGATAAAAGAGAATTATTCAACAAATATATAGATGGTTATAATAGTACAAATAATTTAAAAAATTAAGAAACAGAGAACCAAACAACAAATAATAACAATGGAAATGATGCAGCTTTTTTTAAATTATGGAAGAAACAACATTATTTCATTTTTACGTTTCTATGTAAAGTTATATAAAGAAAACCAATGTAAATCATTCTATAATTTAAAAGAATTAAGAAATTGTAAAACCAGAAGATGAAAAAATTACATATGGTGGTATTGATGATTTAGATGTTGGTAATTTACCAATTGGATGTTCACTCAAAGAATTAGATCAATACCAGCTGGTATGATCTATTCTCACATTATACAAAAAAGAAAAATATAGATGGTAATTTCATTCCAGAAGGTGTTGAAATTATTAATTTTAATGGTTTCAATTTAATTAACTTGGAATCAATTCCAAAATCAGTACATGCCGTAAAGGGTGCCGTATTAAAAGCACCTTATTCTGAATGCATCATACCAACGTCAATTATATCATTATCAACTTTAAATGTATGCTTTTATGAAATGTATAAGATCAAATTCCCAAATTCAATTAAAATATTAGAATTACCAATGCCATTTTTCTATTTTTAAAATTAGGTATTTTTAATCAAAGTTGGAATATTCTTCCAGGTTAATTTAACCATTGATTTTCAAGTTCAACAAAGAAGGGTTTATAAAAACAGATTATATCATCATCAATTCCAAACAAATTTTGTGAATTGGAAATTAAATTCACCAAATACCCTCAATCTTTTTCAAGAATGTTTGGTTCGTTTGATATTTCATCTTTATTAATTTTATAACCTAAATAAAGCCTATCCAAATAACTTTTATATTTAAAATTGATTAAATGTAA
>JACAFY010000511.1:13842-31992 GCA_015252635.1 Dictyostelium capitatum
TTGTTGTTTTTTATCTTCTTTTTTATTTGTATTTTTTTTTTTTTGTTAAAAATAATAAAAAAAAATCGTAAAAAAATAAAAAAAAAAAAAAAAAAAAATAGAAAATTCAAAAAAAAAAAATTTGAAATTTTTAGACATTTCATTAAAAAAGTGTATTAATGGCACTATATTAACAAACACACAATCGACATTATACAATATATATATATCTATATAAGAATAGTTATATAAAAACAATATATACACCACAAACATATACAATTAATTAATAACAATTATACACAAACACATACTAATCACCTTACCAAGATAATAGTACTATTACAACAAAACAATATTGAAATCACAATATATACACATACACACAATATATAATACAACAATACAATGTTACCAATATCATATACAAATTTAAATAATAGTCGAATTACAAGAGATGGTACAGCATCATCAGCAAGTAGATATAGGAGGTTAATACCCGAATATTTTAGAAGGATATTTCATTACCCTCAGATGGATATAGAATATACATTTTGGATAATGTTTTATTTATGTTTTAGTCCATCAAGAGTATATAGAGTAACTTCATGGCATAAACGTAAGTTTGAAGGGTAACAATAATAATAATAATATTAATGTGTTAATATTAACATTGTATGGGTTCTTCATCTTACAGAAACTAAAAATCAATGGGCAAGAGATGATCCTGCATTTGCAGTTATATTAGTATTTTTTATGGCAATTGCATCAATGTCTTATGCAATTACTTTTCATTATTTATCATTTTTTCATGTTATAAAGTAAATATATAAACATTGAACAAAACAATGGTTTATAAACACATTTTTACTAATTATCATTTATAATTACAGAACAATGTTTTGGGCAGTATTTGTAGATTTTATTTCACTTGGATTAATTATAGCAACTATTGGATGGTGGACTACAAATAAATTTTTAAGAGTTTCAGCACATAATCATAGCGTTGATCAAAATGTTGAATGGTTATATGCATTTGACATTCATTGTAATTCATTTTTTCCACTTTTTATAATTTTATATGTGATTCAAGTAAGTTTGGTAGTATACATTATAAAACTCACACACAATAATCAATATGTTTACTAACAAAGTACCTCATATTTAATAATAGTTCTTTTTATTACCAATTCTTTTATCAAATTCAATATTTGCAACAATTTTATCAAATAGTTTATATATTGCAGGATTTGCATATTATTATTATATTACATTTTTGGGATATAATGCATTACCATTTTTACAACATACAGTTGTATTTTTATATCCAATAGGTATTTTATTTGCATTATATGTATTATCAGTTGTAATGGGTAAAAATTTAACAGTTTCAATAATGAATTTTTATTTTGGTTTTAACATATTACCACCCGCTTAAACAACAACCAAAAAAACAAATAAAAATACAACATAATAATAAATAAACACAAAAAATATACATAACAACAAAACAAAAAAAGATATTATTATTATTATTATTATTATTATTATTATTATTATCAATCATTATTTTATTTATGTTTGTTGTTTATAATAAATAAATATATATTTATATTCTTTGTGTTTCTTTAAAGTGGATTCCATTCATCATCCAATAATGAAAAGTGAGTTTGAGTTTTTTGATCTAAAGAATTTACAACTGGTGAAAAACTTAAAGTAGAATTCGGTCTATTATTAAATATTGATTCACTATTATTGTTTCTATTATTATTACTATTATTAAATGTTGATGGCGGAAGGATGGGTTTTTCTTTTTGTGGTAATGGTGAACCAAAAGTTTTATTCATTTTTTCAAATTCTGGGAATACATTATCAAATGTATTACTATTTCCATTAAATCCGCTACCGTTGTTATTTCCATTACCTTCCATACTCTTTATATTATTACTACTACTATTTAAACTATTATTACCACTACCACTTGAATTACTATTATTTTCACTCGATGATAAATCTGAAACTTCAATTGGTATTAAAATTGTTTTCTTTATAAATAATGAATCTTGAGTCCACATGTTATTAATTCTTTTTATGTCATTTACCTGTAAATAGAATCTCCATTTTAATATCAATCATGATGACGTGATGACAATAAGAAGTATACACTTACTTTGACATTATATTTTAATGCTAAACCTTGTAAAGTATCTTTCGGTGTTAATTGATGAACTAAATATTTTGATTTATCGTTTGATACTTTAGTTTGTGGTGATATTGGAGATGAAGGTGATGATGATTTCTTATTCAATGTTGACATTTTACTTGAATGTTCACCTTCATACTCTTCAATTCCAATTAAATGTGATAATCCTGATTCTCTTGAACTATTTCTACTTTTACTTGTAAATTGTGGTTGTTGATTCATTGTTGATGATGATGAATTTGATGTTGTACCATTTAAATAATCCCAATCTGACATATTGTTTTATATATATCTATGTGGTGTGTATGTTATTTGTGATAATGTTTATATAGTTCTATAATTCTATACTTTTTATATATGTTTATATTATAATATCTTATCTTATATATTTATTATTAATATATGTGCGTGCTTATGTATTTTTAAAAAAAAACAAAATGAAAAAAAAAAAAAAAAAAAAAAAATTTAAAAATGTGGTGTTTGTATTTGTATGTATTATAATAATGTGTGAAACTTTATTATTTGTGTGTATGTGTGTGTGTGTGTGTATATGTGTGTCTTAATCTTAAAAATATATATATAAACACAAAATATAATATTTTTTTAAACTATATGCGGTGCACTTTAAGGAAAAAATTATGAAAAAAATAAAAATTTCAAACGAAAAGTCGAAAATTATAAAAAAAAACAAAAAAATAAAAACAAATATCTATTTTGTATAGGTGTTATGTGTAATTAATTATATAATTATATAATAGATATTTATAAAATTATTTTGATGATGATTCAATTAATTCTTTTGAAATATCATGAACTGCAGAAACATAAGATGCAACTGATTCAGGTTGATGAGTTGGATGCATACCATGACCAAGATTTGCGATATAACGTTGAGTTGAACCAAATGATTCTAACATTTTTCTAGTTTCATTTCTAATTACTTCATCACCACAATATAAAACACATGGATCTAAATTACCTTGAAGTGATACTTTATTACCAACAAGTTTTCTAGCGACACTTGGTTCAATTGTCCAATCTAATCCCAATACATCATATGCACCTGAATCAGCAAGTGATTCCAATGCAAAGTTTGAACCTTTTGCAAAACAAATTAATGGTACTTCTGGATGTTTACTTTTTATTGCTTTTCCAATTTCAACGAGATATGGTAATCCAAATTCTTTAAATAATGCTGGACTTAATTCGTTTGACCATGAATCAAATACTTGTAATGCTTGTGCACCTGCTTTAATTTGACCTAATAAATATTCAATACAAACAGCAGTTAACTTGCTTAAGAATTCATGACTTTCTTTTGGATGTTTATATAACCATTTCTTTGAATTTGACATTGTTGTACCACCACAACCTTCAATGCAATAGGTCATTAATGTCCATGGTGCACCTGTAAATCCAATTAATGGTACACGTCCATTCAATGTTTTTCTAGTTAATGTTAATGCATCAAATACATATCCTAATTCTTTATTTACATCAACTGGATAATTTACTCTGTAAATCAAGTTTTGAAATTAATATTTACGTAAAAAATATTATAAATTAATCATTAAATTTATATTTACTTTGATAAATCTGTTATTTCTCTAATTGGATTTGGGAAGAATGGACCTTTACCAGGTATCATTTGAACTTCAATACCCATTGCTTGTGGTACAACCAAAATATCACTAAATATGATTGCAGCATCTAATGGAAATCTATCTAATGGTTGTAATGTAACTTTACATGCTAATTCAGGTGTTCTGCAAACTGAAAAGAAATCAACATCTGCTCTGACTTGTTTAAATTCTGGTAAATATCTACCTGCTTGTCTCATAACCCAAACTGGTACATATGGTACTTTTTCACCTCTACAAGCTTTTAAAAATATATCATTCTTTAATTCTGGAAATGTAATATTTGTACTTGTTTCTTTATTATCTGTCATTGTATGTGTTTTTGATTGAGATAAAGTTTTTGGAAAAATAAAAAATTTTAATATGCAATTCGCTTTTTTACGGAATTTTAATTTTTTTATTTTTAATTTTTTTTCTTTTAATTTAATTCCCAATCATTCATACACGCAATTTATAACAAAATGCTTTTTTTTTTTTAAAATTTTTAAAAAATTTATTTTATAAACACAGATAGAGATAAAAATAAATATAAAGATAGAGATACAAATAATGGAATATGATGACATAGAATGGGAAGAAGCTGATAACTCTAATGCTCAAACAACTACAACTACCACAACTACCACAACATCATTCGATAAAGGTATACTTGATGAATTTGATGATGAAGAAGAAGAGGAAGAGGAGGAAAATAAAAATAATGAAAGTGGTAATATTGGTAATGATAAAGAAAAAGAAGAAGAAGAAGAGACAGGAATGTAAGCATTAGCTATTGTTATTTGTTTTTAATCTAATATCATATGATTACAACTGTTAATACAAAATCTCTGATCTTACAGCGAATTTGAAATTGATACCAATGAATATAAAGCAAAACCTACCATCAAACCAAAGAGGGTTGTAAAGAAAGTAGATTTAAGAGAAAAACATAATTGTTTATTTTTACATAAAGCTGTATTGGTACTATATATTTCAAGTTTTCAGCAAACAATAAAAACACTATCAAATCAACAATTAAATTCAATCTTATTATCAACTATACCAACTGAAATTGTTAAACTTTATTCAATGAGAATTGGTATTGATATCAACAATAACAATAACAGTATAACAACAACTACTACAAATTCAACAATTTCATTTAAAGTTTGTATGAATGAAATTATTAAGTGGTTTAGTAGTGTTTATAAAATCGATGAAGCAGATAGTAATAGTAAGAAGAAAGAAGTTATAGATGTAGATGATGAAAGCAGTAATAAATTTACTATCGATAAATCTTTGGTTCCAAAAAATGTATGCTAAACTTATGAGTCAATTATTTATTTATAAAATATAACTAACCTTTACAGTTTAAATTTACAGAGTTTATTATTTAATCAAATTTTTAAACAAATGAAAGAAAAGATTACAAGTAAAAAGATTTATGTTGAATTATTTTATATGGTTTGTCGTTTATTAGGTTATAAAGTTAGAATAGTTAGACCAATATTATCACCGCCACCAGTGCCAATTACACCAAGTAAATTAAAAAGAATTAATAACAGTGGTTCACCAACATTAAAATCAAGATCAAGATCAAAATCTTCAACTTCAATTGCAATTAGATTAAATGATAATAGTGATAATGAAGAAGAAGAGGAAGAAGATAAAGATAGTAAAAAGAAAAAGAAATCACCAATTGTAAAGAAATCAAAACAAACTACTACAAATACAAATACAACACCATCAAAATCGAGATCATCAACATCAAAAAAAGAAGTTAAAGAATCTGCACCAAAGAAAAAGAAGGCACATCCAGTATTTAATTTAGATTCAACTGATGAAGAAGATAATCAAGATGATGAAGATGAAGATGAAGATGAAATTGTAATAACTAATAAACCAGTTACAAAAAGACAACAAACATTACTATCAAATTCTATCAAAAATACAATTTTAAATGATAAAGTATCAAAATCAAAAAGTGAATCTAAATTATCAAAAAAGAGAAAAGAAATTCCATCATTTAGTTCAACTAGTAAAAAAGATGAAGATAATGAAGATGAAGAAGATGACGATGGTGAAAAGAAAAAGAAACTAAAAAGATCATTATCTGATCCAATTAAAATATCAAAGAGTAAAGATAACGATAAACAAGTTACCACTACCACCACAACAACTTCAGAATCAAAATTATTTACACCAATTTCAAATTGGGTGGAAGTTTTCAATTTTAATGAAAAGAGATGGATTTCAATTGATATAGTTAATAATAGAATTGATAAATCAAATTTATTTGAAGATGTTACAGATCCATTCTCTTATGTTGTTTCAATTTGTGATGATCAAATTAAAGATGTTACTTCAAGATATACAAATAACTATATTGGTTCATCATTGAAAAGACTGCCAATTGTTCAATTAAAGTGGTGGTTTGAATTATTAAATCAACATCAACCACCATCAACAACAACACGTAAATCAAATCAAGAATTAAAAATGATTGAAGAAATTGAAAAATCAGAATCTAAAGAACGAATTGAAAAAGAGTCTAGTGTTCCATTTCCTACATCTTTATCACAATTTAAAAGTCACCCAATATTTGTATTGGAAAAAGATATACCAAAGTATTCATCAGTTAATCCAAATTTAAAACCATTGGGTATATTCGATGGTAAACATAAAATATATCATAAAGATCATGTTGAAGTATTACATACAGCTGATAAATGGGTTGAAAAGAATCGCCAAGTAATTGAACAATCTCAACCAGCTAAAGTTGTTAAAAGTCGTTCAAAATCAAATCCAACCGCATTACTATTTGGAAAATGGCAAACCAAACCATATGAACCAGCTATCATTCAATCAAATAATTTAATTCCAGTTAATTCATATGGTAATGTTTACATGTTTCATCCATCAATGACACCGATAAATGGTACACATTTAAGAGGAACAGGTTTAATTAAAATTGCAAAGAAACTTGGTATACCAGTTGCACCTGCTTTGGTTGGTTGGGAATTAACAAGTAAAGCATCATATCCATTGATTGATGGTGTTATAGTTGCTACTATATTTGCTAAAACACTTTACAACACTTGGTTATCAGAATCAGAAAACAAAGAAATCACTCAACAGCAGAAAAAGAATGAGGAAATAAGAAAACGTTGGTCTATGTTTATGAAGAAATTGTTAATTAAAAACTATATTGAAAATACTTATAATAATAATAATCAAAATAGTAATAATCAAATTAATGATGATGACGAAGCCGAGGAAGCAGAAGAAGAAGAAGAATAAACATCGACCAATAGAAGATTTAATAATCCAAAATAATAACAAACAAATAAAAAGTATAAAAAGATAAATCCTATTTTTTCATATAATTCTTTTATTAATGTTATTTTATTGTCATGGTGTATGTTTCTTTGGTGCTGACAATTAATTATTTAATAATGATTCAAATAAGAACCAAACTACTAAAAAATAGTAAAGTTCTTGAATTGATAATGTTCCCCTGAAAATATATTACAAAATGAGGACAGAGATATTACTCATAAACACCATCACTATTACCATCATATTATGGATTATCAAAACAACAATTTATTCTTTACAATTGTATATAATAATATTAATAGTAGAAGCAATAGTAATAACATTAATAATAGCGGAAACAACATGAAAATTCAAAAACTACAACAATAACCAAAGTTTGGCAATATATTAACAGTAATAAAATTAATTTAATAATTCAATTTCAATTTTTTCTGAAAATAATAAACATATTTTAAAACATCATAAAAGAACCAGTAGGAAAAAGATTAAATCACTTAGATGCAGTAATAATAACTACATTGATATTATTGGTATTAATGGTATTATGTTGAAATATTACTTTGTGCATTCCAAAATCATATTATTCCATTTTTAATAGAGTTATACACAATATTATCTTTAAATAAAGTGTTATTTTAGTATGCAATAAAAGTGGTATTTTAGTAATTACAATATAATACCAACAAATTGGACCTTTTTTAGAATAATTGAGTTATTCGAGAATAATTTTTTTTATCTTAAAATAAATAAAATTTTTCTAAAAGAAGGTTTTCTTTTCCAGAATAAGTCTATCTACTACTGTGGTGAAATTAATAGATTTTAACAGCTATTTTTTAAAGTAAAAGACTAAAAAAAATAACTTTTTAATCGGATATGGGATCGAATCCCGGATAAATTATATATACTTTTTATATAAAATGATTTCATTTTAATAATTTAAATCAGGGAATTATACTAATTATAAATATAAAGATTATTAATAAAAAATGTAAAAAAAAGAATATAAAAAATTCACACCACAAAAACATTTTTGTTAATTTTGTAACGCGATTAACAAAATTAGTGCTGAATGCACTCCGGATTGTAAATTTTGTTAATTTTGGAACAAAAAATAAAAATAATTGACTTTTCAAATAAACTAATCGGTTAAAATAGGCTATTTTATGTTGGTTAATTCTATACCTGTTACAAAACTAACAAAATTTACAATCTGGAGTGCATTCAGCACTAATTTTGTACATAAAAAAGAAAAATAATTCTCTATAAAAATAAGCTAAACTTTTATAATTGTGTAGTGCTGATTCACGACTAACGGGATTCGAACCTGCGTCTTCGAACTGTTTGGTAAAAAAAATTAAATGAAAAATGGAGAAGAAGGGTATCGATCCCTTTACCTCTCGCATGCTAAGCGAGCGCTCTACCATCTGAGCTACATCCCCATGATTTTTTTGATTCAAAATAAAATGGCGAGGGCGTTTTCGTTCGTTTTTCAAATTTTTTTTCATTTTTTTTTTTTTTTTTAAAAATACCCCTACCATATTTTTTTATACGATTTATAAATAAAACCAAAAAAAAAAAAAAAAAAAAAAAAACTCCTAGGAGACTGTTTCTTCACAATTTCCAACATAAAAACAAATTTAGATAATTAATAACAACATACAAATAAACAGCAAACCCAAATATAATAAAAAATCACATAAAAAAATAAAAATCATTAGAAAATTTTTATGACACCAACAATAAAACGAACATGATCGTTGGTCAATTACAAATACATCAGAACGGTAGTTTATTAGTCACAATTGGAGGTAACCAGACCAACATGATTGAATGTATTTATAATAATAAAAATTAAACAAAATTCAGATCCATAATGTAAAACCAGTATAACAAACCAACAACAAATGCAGATTCACCATCTTCAAATGTAAAACCAACAACAAATGCAGATTTATCATCCTCAAATGTAAAATCAGCAACAAAAGAAGCATCAAGTCCAATTACAGGTGCACCAATCCCATGGATACTTTAGCAATAAAGTACAACAAAAACAATTTACTGTAAAAAACTTAAAATAAAAACTAAACCACCAATGAGGGTATTAACACAAAAAATAAATTTTATCACCAAGCGTTGTTGGTGGATATTTGGGAGGATGGCATTTTATCTCTGTGGAGGTAATAAAAAAAAAAACATACTTTTTATGATGTATATGTTGGAATGTGGGCATATTACCTTCGTGGTAACTATTAAAAAAAAAAAAAAACCATACATTTTAGCATTGTATATAGATTAAAGAATGCAATGGAAGCAGATTGGGATCGTATTTACAAGATTGTAACAAAATTGGTTAATATAGAGAAGTATTTCACAGACTCAATTTATCAACAACTCTATCTAGATTCAAAATATGTTGGAAATGTTCAACAAGAAATGGAATAATAATTTCATGAAGATAACAATTCCTCACCATTTAATTCAATTGTACACTAAAAATTGATTATGTGCATGGTCAACCAGTAACAACAATCTAAAATCAATCAAAAAATAATAATTAATAACAAATATAATTAATCAAAAAAAAAAAAAAAAAAAAAAAAAAAAAAAAAAAAAAAATTTTTTTATTTTAAAAAAAAAAAAAAAAAAAAAAAAAAAAAAAAAAACTGGTGGAATTTTCAAATTTTAAAAAAAAAAAAATAAATATATTTCAAGAATTAATGTAATATATATATATGTATGGGGTATAGATATATAAATTTTGAGTTAACAAAGGTAACACTCACCATTGCTTAATATTAAGTTTTCGACAAAAAAAAAAAAGTAAAAAAAAAAAAAAATTAAAATTAAATTAAAATAAAAATATCCATATTAAAAAAAAAAAAAAAAGGCGCCAAATCAGGGGAGAGTTTTTACTTTTTTTCATTTTTGTTTGTTGCAAAGTTGATACGAAAATTCCTTATTTAAAATGATAAATCACTCTATAGAGTCAAATATTTAGATAATATTCACGTAGTTGTAGTTCAAAAGACAAGTATAATTCAAAAAAAGAACAACACCAACAACAAATTTCAGGTCAAAAAAATTACAATATTAATAATATACAACATCAACATAACATCAAATTCAATCATCTCAAACAAAAAAAACCAAAATAATCAGCAAGGAACAGGAAGATCAAGATCAAGAGCACCACCACCACAAATACCAATTCAAGAAAACAATAAAACACCACAAGATCAAGTTCAATTACCATATACATTTGAATTTCATATTTCTGATATATTTCATCAGCAAACTGGTATTATTTCAACACCATCAACTCACCAATTTGTAAATACAGCTCAATTTTTAAATAATAATCAACAACCACAGCAAAGCATATCAATTACCTCAACCACAACAATAGCCAAATCAACTGTTTAACAACAATAATAGTCATATACAACAACAAAATATATTAAATTCATTCTATATTGGCAATAACAATAATAGTAGTAGTAGTAGTAGTAGTAGTAGTAATAATGTTATAGATAATAATAGTTTATATTCAATGCAAAGAGACTATTATTTCGTAATATAATTTTATTAATATAAATTTATAAAAATCAAAAAAATAAACATATATACACAACCACCCCACTTATTTTTTTTTTTTGTTTTTATAATAACCTGTGTTTGTTTTTTTTAATTTTATTTTTCAAAACGCACATACAGACACACACATACACACAGCCTATTTTTTTATTTTTTTTATTATAATATTAATTTTTTTTATAATAATTTTTTGTGTATTGTTGTTATATATGAATAATAATAATAGTAGTATATAATAATAAAACAGTAATAATAATAATAATAATAAATATGGAGGGCTTGATTACATGTAAAAATTGTGAAAACGAGACACCAAAATGTAATAGAACATGTACAACATGTAATTATGATATAGGTGAAAGGTGTTGGCGGTGCGATTATTTGGGTAAAGTAAATTCAAAGTTTTGTTTTAGATGTAATGTTAAACTTCATCCAACTTCAATACCACTAAAGAATTCAATTCAACCAATACCATCATTTACAAAACATCAAATATCATCAACTTTATTAATTAATAAATCAATTATACCAACTCCAATTGATAATAGTGGTACAACACCATTATTAAAAAGTAGTAAAACAACAAATAACATTAGTAGTATCAGTGGTGGTATTAGTGGTAGCGGTGGTAATTTCAGAAAGAGTAATGATGGTATTGGGAGCAGCAGCAGCGGCGGCAGCAGTAACATTATACCAAATTTAGAATCAAGATCAATTTCACCAATTAAAAATATAATAAACAACATTAATAATAGAACAAAAGATATTGAAAAGATAAATACGCTACCAGTAAATTTAATTAAAAGATCACCAAATTCATTATCATGGTCAAATTTAAACACATTGAAAACTACAATGGCCAGTACAAGTAATCCAAATTTATTTAGTTTAAAAGAATCCTCTTCATTAACTTCAATATCATCAATTAAAACTGATCATAATATAAATTATAATAACATTGAAACAACAACAGCAACAACAAAACAACCAAATCACCCACAACAACCAATAAGTTTAGATAATAAACAAGTATTAACTACAACAACAACAACTGCGCAACAACAACAACAACAACAACAACAACAACAACAACAACAACAACAACAACGATATCATTATAATAATGAAGATGATTATCAAGATGAAGAATCATGTGATAATAGTCAAGGCAGAATTGAATCAACATCATCATCATTGGAAAGTGAAGAATATGATATGGAAGAAGATGACTATTACTATCATTTAAATTTAAATCAAGCAAACTCAGAATCATTATCATCGTTAACAACAGTAGCTTCCATTTTAAAAGATGACAACAATAATAATACAAATAGTAATAATAATGGTAATAGTAGTAGTATTGAATCTGAATGTATATTATCATCATCTGCATTCAAGAAACCAAAATTATTATATTCTTCAACTAAAAAGAAAATATCAATTCCACCTGCTCCATCTAGTTCAAATATAGCAATACCAATAACAACAGTAACCAATAATGCTAAATTAACAGAATCACAAATTGATCTTCTTTGTTCATCATTTACATCAACTACAACAACATCAACATATGATAGTTCAACAAGTTTAAATAATTTAGCATTCATTGAAAAGTTAAATAGTAATAGTAATATACTATCAAGTAGTATAGATAACAATGGTTGTGGTATCAATAGTCTAAATAATAGTATAAGTAATTTAAATTTAAATTTCAAATTAAATTTAAATTCAGTAACAAGTAATGAAGAAAAGAGGTTATCAAGTTCATCATTACTAGATGAAATAATTGATGCATTTCCATCACCACCTTCTAAAAATCCATACATTTTAAATTCTAGTGGTGGAGGTGGTAGTATATCCAATAGTAATAGTAATAGTTTTAATAGTAATAATGGTGGTGGAGGCGGTAGTAGTAGTAATAGTAAAAAACATCAACCTGTTATATCATTACCAATTCCAATCAATAGTAACACTGGAAATCAATTAGTATCATCATCATCATTCTTGAGTGTAAATTTAAATAGTAATAATATTAATTTTCAACAACCAAATGGAGCAAGTGGTAATGGTACAATTTCAATTAAATCTGATCATAGAACAAATTTAATTAAAGAAATTATATCAACAGAATTTGATTATATAAATGATTTGGAAACCATAATCAATGTATTTTGTAAACCATTAAGAGAGTTTATACCAAATGAAGAAAGTGCAAATATATTTTCAAACATTGAACAAATTTGTCAAGTTTCAAAACAACTATATGATAAATTAATTTCAAATACACTTACCATTGGTCAAGTATTTTCAACAATGGCTGATTCTTTACCAGTTTATTCTGTATATTGTAATTATCATCAAAAGTCATTGGATAGTTTAAATGTACTATTGAAAACACCTCAATTTGAACCATTCTTTGATCAATTAACAAGTAAGAATGAATTAAGAGGTATGGGACTTCATTCATTTTTAATTAAACCAGTTCAAAGAATTTGGTGAGTATTTCAATATTTGTTAATTAAATATTATATATTATTATGTATATACTAATTAGCAAAACTGAAATCAACACAGTAAATATCCATTATTATTAAAAGAATTATTAAAAGCAACAGCAGAAGATCATTTTGATTATTCACAATTAATTTTAGCAGTTGAAAAGATTGAAAAGATTGTTGGTATTATAAATAGTCAAAAGAAAGAAATGGAAACATGGCAAAGAACTATGCAACTAATTCAAACTTTAAAAGGAGCTGATGTAAGTAACCCCTCTTTTTTAATTAATGTGATAAAATTAAAACAATATCATAATATATTAATCAAAGGATTGTGTTTAGAATTTACAATTATTAGCAGCAAATAGACATTTAATATCAGAGGGTCAATTACATATGGTAATTGGATTTAATGAAAGTAATGCAGATAAAAAGAATGCAAGTTTGAAATTTAAAAAAGGTGTTTATTTCTTATTCAATGATATATTCTTATTTACAAAACAAAAAGGTACAAATTACAAATTGATATTTTATACATCTTTAGAAAGTATTTTAATTCATACAAATGTTTCAAATTTCTTACCTGCTGATAAAAATTTATTTTCATTGGTTGAAATTGGTGTTGGTGGTAGAAAATGGACATTTATAAATAATAGTAACACAAGTGGTACATGTAATAGCAGTAGTAGTAATAATGGTGGTAATAATAATAATAATAGTAATAATAATAGTGGTAACATTGTAAATAGTATTCAAAAATTAATTGAAAAAACATGGGAAGATAAATTCAATGCACAAAATAGTCCAGCATGTCATAGATTAAGTGTACCAAGTTCAAATTCAGGTTCAACATCACCATTATCATCTTCTATCACATATTTAAATAATAATGGTGCTTCTGTAAATAGTAGTAATTACCATTCAAATCATTACAATAATAATGGTATTGGTAGTAATAATCATAGTAACAGTAATAGTATAAGTAATTCACCAAATGTTATGTCATCAAAACAATCAAAAAAAAGAAATAGAAGGTTAATTAAATCATTAAAAACGTAATATTAATATTTATAACAATAAATAATAAAACTACAAGTATTTTAAAAATGATTAAATATTCATTTTTTTCAAAGGATTAAAAATCCTTCCAATTCACTTGATTATTGAATATGACGTAATTGGCATTAAATAATGATGAGTGTTTTAAATTCAATGTACCAAAAATTCATATTAAGTGATAAAAAATTAAAATTATCAAATTGAAAATTAAATTCATCAAATAGGAAATTAATCAATTTATTATTTCCAATTTGATTTATTTATTTTTATTCATTTTTAAAATTTAATGGGATTGAGTTGATATAATATTGTATTTTTAATACTTCCAATTCACTTGAATTTTTAATATAACTTGAGCGTTTTAAATTCAATATGCTAAAAATTCAATACCTAATTAAAAAAATTAAATTGTTAATTTACAATTGGAAATTAATTATTAATTTTAATTTTTTATCAATTTTGAGTTCAATAACAACAACCTCAATAACAGAAATAAAAACAATTACTTTTGGGTATAGTTATATTACCAATAATAATTAAAGGTTTACCCTTATTTTTTACTTTTTTAAATAAGTCAAAAAAGAATATATTATATATTATTAATTTAAAAAAAAAGTAAATCAAAATCATGATTCTACAAACAATATTCAAATGGTAGCTGTAAAAAACAAACAATTGAAGTACATATCCACTAATTAATAGCATTATTATTTTGGGTATTGATTTTGTACCTCCTATTTCAAATAATTTATCATTTAATAATATTCATTTATAAAAATTATAAATCTTTTAAAAAACCAAAAGAAATTAAAAAAAAAATTTGAAACTGTTCAAAGGGGTACATCAACTATTGATATTACTGATAATAGTTCTAATAAATTAATCCCATTAAATGATGAAGAAATATTATAATAAACATTAATTTCAATTTTTTATAAAATTTGAAAGTTTTTTAGTAATGAGCTTTTTAAATTCTATGTTCTAGCACATTGAAATTAAAACGCTCATTACTAAAATAACGCATTTTATAACATATTTTAAAACCAAGTGAATTGGAAGGAATAAAAATCCTATGTTTTATCAATTCATTCCCATTAATTATTTTTAAAATTGATTAGAGAAAATATTCATTTTTTTCAAAGGATTTTTAATCTTTCCAATTCACTTGATTTTTGCATATGAAGTTATTGGTATTAAATAATGATGAGCATTTTAAATTTAATGTACTAAAAATTCATATTCGGGGATAAAAAATTAAATTCATCAAATTGGAAATTAATTAATTATTTCTAAAAAAAATTATTTTATTTATTTTTATTCATATTTAAAATTTTGGTACATTGAATTTAAAACGCTCATCATATATTAATTTCAATCACGTCATACTAAAAAATCAATTGAATTGGAAGGAATAAAAATCCTATGTTTTATCATTTCATTCCCATTAATTATTTTTAAAAATGATTAGATAAAATATTCATTTTTTCAAAGGATTTTTAATCTTTCCAATTCACTTGATTTTTGAGTATGACGTGATTGGTATTTAGTTAGTGATGAGCGTTTTAAATTTAATGTACCAAAAATTCATATTCAGTGATAAAAAATTAAATTTATCAAATTTAAAATTAAATTCATTATGAATTTTTGGTACATTGAATTTAAAATGCTCACCATAAATTAATTTCAATATTGTCATACTAAAAAATCAAGTGAATTGAAAGGATTAAAAATCCTCTCAAAAAAATGAAATTATTTCTCTATTCAATTTTAAAAATAATTAATGGGTTGAGTTGGATTTTCATCCCTTCCAATTCACTTGATTTTTTAAAATAACATAATTGACATTATTTAATGTTGAGCTTTTTAATTTCAATGTGCTAAAAATTCAAAACTAAATTAAAAAAATTAAAATCATTTTATGGGTAATAATTAATAAATAATTATAAATTTTTAGTAAACACCTTATTTAAATGATGTTCGGTTCACATTGTAATTGAAATTAATCATATTTATTACCAAAATGTATTGGTTATATTCAAAAATTTATATATAAAAATAAAAATAAATAATCTAAAACATGAAAAGTATCCAGATTTTTTGTATCATCAAATTAATAAATGTTAATAATATATAAAGTCAATAATATCAAATGTTCATATCACATTACAATCCAAAAAAGATTATTTAAAAACTTTGGATTTGGTAATACCAATAATTTTGAATTTACAGAATCTGCGACTATAATAATAGGTAATATCAATAATAGTTAAATATTCATACAATTACACATTCTTTGCTTCAAATTAAATAAAATATTATTATGAAACTAAAAATTTCATTGTATGATTTTATAAATTGAATTTGTAACCGAATTTCCAAAATTTTATTATTTCTAATTTATCATCATTAATTAATTTCTATTATATCTGTATGATAATGCCTTTAGTTAATATAAACATAAAAACAAGTAAAATATATATTAAATTAACAGAGCTGATATACATACATAATTGGGAGATTCAATTGGAAAATATACTTTTGCGAATATATAGATCATCAGTTTTACATATATTTTAGCAGCACTTGTAGTCAAAAGAGCACAGGATTAAAAAACAATCTGTTATTTGTATCAATGGCTATATTTCTTTACCTGCTAAATGTTCAATTGATGCTCATTGGAGAATGGATGCATTATATAACACATCATACACCCAAAAATCACTTTATAAAAATGATGGTAACAGTACAATTGCAGATTCAACATTTAAATTAGCAACTGAAAGTGAATCAAAATCATTATATTGTTTTTTACCATATCGTGGTCAATATTATTTCATAGGTAGCAATAGTCAATTATTTGAAGTAGAGAGGTAAATTTACACTCTGCCAACTAATTAAAAAGTTAACTTTTAGTAAAAACAAAAATAAATAAAATAATATATATTTTGTTGTAAAATAAATAAAGCATTCATACACATACACCCCATTTCCTTTTTTTATTTTGTTTTTTATTATTTTATATATAAAAGATTTAAATTTTTATTGTGATTGGTATTAATACTTTTGAAATTAAAAATTGGTATTCCAACTTTTTATTTAATTTTTGTGATATTTTTAAAAAATTTATATCTATCTCAACATGTAAAACAAATCACACAATTGAATATATTTCCTTTTTTTTTTTGATTTTGTTTGTTATGATTTTAATTTTTCATTTTCTTTATTGCTATTTATTCGAATTTAATATTGGTTTATAATATTATAACTTTATTAATTGTTGATATATTGCTACTTTACCCACTTCATTATCTAAAAAAAAAGAAAGAATTTGAACTATTCCAAGAATGAAAAGTGACATCCTCTACCAGTATGTTTATCAATCATTATTTTAGCTCTATTACTTCTTACTAAATGTATTTCTTAAATGTGAAATCGGACATGATTCTTCAATTCTTTTATCATCATTAAATGGTAAATGGTCATGTTGTTGTGTTTTAATATCTTGTTTAATATCTGATTTAACATCTTTTTTAACTTTTTGTTTTACATCTTGTTTTATATTAAAATTTTAATCGTACATTATCACCAGACCCATTGATTTTTGGTTAATTTTTTTTAAAAAAAAATGTAACTTTGCAATAAGTTCTTGATATTCAAATATAATTATATCTAATAATTGATTTTCATCAAATATAACTTTTGATAAACAATCAATACCAATTCATGATGGATAATAAACACATAATAAATTTGAATTACAATATCCATTATATTTACCATCATATTCTAGAATTACAATACATTTATTTCCAATTTGATGATGGAATTGGTGGTAATGTAACACTTGGAGTTGGTTGAATCA
>JACAFY010000520.1:0-11705 GCA_015252635.1 Dictyostelium capitatum
ATCATTTTGTAAATTGTAATCCACACAATTGTATTTAAATCATGTAATATAAAAAATATACATTTTGTTTATTTTATATTATCTTTTCTTTTTTTTTTTGTTATTTTTATTGCTTTTAAAAACTTTTAATATAACAATTTTAATTATTCGTAATCTTATTTCTGAATTTGACTTTTATCTTTAGATGAACTCTTACATTTTTAAACATATCTATCACTTTCATTACATATGTTACAATTGTTTCCCCAATTATAACTATCTCTTTTAATTCTATGGTATTTGTTACCATTGTATTCAACTTTCTTTTAGATGATGTTGATTGTTGGATAGGTTATTGTTGTACTTTGATTGAATAAACAATGTGTACTTGTTTCTGATCCAAACTTTTTTTTACTTTTTTTTTATATTAAATTTAATCTGCCAACAACAATTATTCATGCACAATTAGTTATTCAATTATTGAGTGCCATTACTGGCATTGTATTATTATTTAAATATTATTATTTATTTATTAATTATTTTGAAAATTTAGAAAGTGAATCTACAATTTCATTTAACCATTCAAAATTATGATATTCTGAAATACTTTTAAATGTAATTAAACTAAAAAGAAAGGAGGACATGTTAGTATACAAATAATGATAATTATGATGACGATGATTTAATACTATTACATACTCTTTAGCGAATAAATTTGATGATTGAGTACAATCCCAATTACCAGAACATTGAGTACAAATTTCAGAAAGATTATCAGATTTAACTTCATTACATTTTGAACATTTCAAATCTTGAAGTTGATAAGAAAGTGAACGTCTTTGAATAATTTCAACCAATTGACTTTCAATTGTATTTCTAGAGTAATGACTTTTACATTGTTGACATAATAACTCTGGTACTTTGTTTAAATTACCACCATTACCAAATTCATCTTCATCTTCATCTGCATCTTCATCATCACCACCAGCACCATTACCACTTTCACTATTTCTAAGTAAATCTATATCTCTACATGAATGACATGATGAACAAATTACATCTGGTAATGTAAATGAAATGGATGGATCTTTAAATTTAGCTTCTTGAGAGAATTCTCTGACATTTAACATTTTCATTAGATTCTGTCTTAATCTAGATACTTTTTGTGCAATGGAACGATCAATTGAAAGTGCATGACAAACAAATTTAATAAATTCTAATGGTGGATGTGATAGTGTGATATGAGATTGTAATTTTGGAAATTCAAATGATGAATGATTTTGGAAACTACTCAACATATTGAAAATACGTTTCTCGTCAACCAACAATTTAAATTTGGAAACAAATTTAACAGAGGCAATTGAAGCAGATGTCATTGTTGAAACTGATGATGAATGTGATGTGTGTGATGATTGTGATAATGTATCATCATCTTGATCTTCTTCCTGTTGTTGTGACATTGTTCTATCATGAGAATTTGAATTACTTGCAGCGGTGGAAGTAGTTGATGAAGTTAATGATGGTGGAGCAGCACCTTTTAATTGTTTTAATTCATCTTTTTTCAATAACAATTTGAAAATGTAATCTGAAATTACCACTATAAATGAATTTTTGATTTCAGTTGGTAAGAAATTTGCAATATTCCAATTTGAAGCCAATTTAATGTTTTGAATTGACAATGGATACAATTGTTGTGATTGATATTGAACACCTGAAAAATTGGAACTATTCATCCAAAGTAAATTATGATAGATATTTGATGGTTTGAAGTTTATCCAACTAAACAATTCTTTCTTCTTTATAACTGATATGATGAAATTACAATATAAACGAGCATCTTCAACCGAATCTTTTTGAGTTGATATAATGATCTTGTTAAAATTTGCATAGATGATTTTGGAACCCAATTTCTTAAATTCAAAAATCAATTGAATAAATACTTTTTTCATTAATTGATGAAGAGTACGATATAGAATTGGATCGTATAAACGAGAATATGGTGAACTAATCCAACGATAGAAATGTAACAACAAATTATTTGAAAATTGTGATGAAATTGAATTCTTTTTACTATTGGAACCAGATACTAAATCCAATTTCCATTTTGATACAAGATTTCTAAGGATATTAAATTCTTTTTCACAACCACTAATTTGATGGTTAATTGCTGATCTAAATTTATTTGAAATTGCCAATTTATCAAATGATGAAATATCATCACCATCTGCTGCAGTTGATTGTTGGGATGCCAATGGAATTGGTTGATTCTTATCTTTATCACCAAACATTGAAACATTTGTTTCATCACCCAACTCTGTTCCTAGAATACCTTCAATTTCAGCCAAATGAATTGATTCAAGAATTGTATTTGTTGCAAGATTTTGAATGTTCAATTCAATACAACATTGATTGTAACCATCTGGATTATTAATTTCAACACTACCAAGTTCATCATAAAATTTAGCATCATCTTCTTCAGATCCACCCAAATCTGGAAAATTGGAATCAGACATCCACAAGAGATGATTTTGATCAACCAATGAACGACTGTACAATATATCACACATGAAAGAAGCATGATCAGTTGGAATATTACCAATTGGAATATTTGCATAACGTGACATATTTGCATAGTAAACCCACATTTTTGGTGCATCAGATAAACGAATTGGTAATGGTTTCAATGAATGAACTTCCCAATTGAATGGTGAATAATTACAATCATTTTCATGATATGGAACTGGTACACGTGGAAATTCTGAAAGGATTGGACAATGTTCAATTAATTCCATTGGTGATGGTACTTGTAACAATATAATGGTTGGACCTTTTCTTTGATATTCAACAACAAGATTTGATAATTCTTTTCTTGCCAATGTCATTGATGATCTTTGTTCCAAAATAAATGTAATCGATGGTAACTTTTCTTTAATTGAATTTAATATTTTAGCATCCATATCTTTCTTGTTTTTATTTGCTGCACCATATGGATTTGAAAATATAATGTTACATTGACTATTATTCATATTCAATAATACAAAGTACCCATCTTTACCATCTCTACTATTGTGATATAAATAAAGTTGATTGAAATTTTGTTCAGAAAGATATGAAAATTGTTTTTCTGATTTTGTTACAATATCATCCAATGAGAAACGAGTATTTGAATTTAAAATTTTTGAAAAGAATGGACTTGCTCTTGATAGTGTTGCAACACAACCAACTTTAATAATTGCTTTAATATCCAATGGTACTTTAGTTTCATAAACACCTTCAATCATTGGATTTGTGAATAATGTATTCAATTCTTTACTTTGTAATTGAAATTCTTCTTCTGTCAATGTAATTGAAAGCAAGTTAAACTTTTGTTTACCACGTGGAGGTATAACTTGATTTGCCGATTTTACACCGTTATATGGATTTTTTACAATTGAATTCAAATAGAAAACTCTGTCAATACCAACTTTAATTGGAATTAATTGATCTTCAATCAACGACCACATTTGATAAACACCTTCTTGACCTTGAACCGCTTCAATAGAAATAATATTCCAAATACCTTTTTTAATTAAATCTGATTGACTTTTAAAGAATGAACCACCAATTGGTCTTGATACCAATTTAAAACTATCAATATCAGCACCAATTTTAGTGCCATCACCATTTTGACGATGTTGTCTTGATCTTTTTCTTTGTAAACGTTGAATTTTCCATTTCTTTTTTGATAATTCTAACCAACCTTGGAAATTCTTTTCCATTGATGGTGTCTTTTTTGAAAGTATTTCTTTTTCTTGTTCTGTTGAAAATTGACTGAGATCTCTGATGGATGATCTTAATTTCTTTGAATTTTTAGAATTCTCTGCAATTCTTTTATGTTTTGTAACTTTTGGTTCATATTTTGGTAAATCTTTAAATCTTGATGAAAACATATTTTCAATATCAGCCATTGGAGCAGCACCGTTGGATTTAGCAGTTTTAACAATTACATTACCATCTTCATCATATTGTTCTTCTTCTTCTTGTTGTTGATCTTGATCTTCTAAATCGTTTGATGATTGTTCAAAGAATGAAGTGATTGATGTTTGATGTCTACCATCTTCATTTTTACGTAATTCTTTTAAAATCCAATCAGGATGAGTAACACGAGGTACTGGATTTGAAACATTTTGAAGTGCAGCAGGAATTGTAATAATCTTTTGAATTACACCGGATAAACGTTGTCTATAGTAATCCCAATCAATGAAATCACGAATATCAAAATCTGGAGTAACCGATACTTTCATCCATTTTGAAAGGTAATAACAACGTGTATCTTGATCAGTATCGAAAATTGCAGTTGGTAATGCACGTTCTGTAATTGGAGAACCAGTTGGTTTATTACTGATAATGTATTTACATGATAAACCTTTATCTTTGATCATATCACCACCAAGAAACTCTGCCAATTTCTTTGCAGTTGAAATTGCTGAACTCTTTTGAGTACCATACTCTTCCAATTTTCTACTCATATTACTTGACTCTGTAATTAATTCAATTAGATCTTTTTCTTCATAGTTTTCAGCATGACTATCCAAAATGTCCAACCAACGATTTGCAACTGCACCAACAGATTCATAACAACCATCCAATGAATCACCACCTAAAAACTCTTTAAATACTTCTGATTGGAACAATTTAATCAATTTAAGTTCACCACGTCTTTTAATTTCAAAACCTTTCAATTCACATATACGACCTTCACGATTGAATACAGCATAACGTTTCTTTAGTTTTACATCTTTCTCCTTTGAAGTTGGAATTAACATACAACGATATGGACCATCACATTCAAATAGAATTGAACATTCATCACGAATCTTATAGGTGTTTGTCAATGGATCAAAATCTTGATATTGATGATTTGTAAATGATTTGGATACTTTTTCATTGAGCATTTCACAAATGTAACTAAATGTAACTTTTTTACCATCTGCATTTTTCAATGTGTAATTCTCTGGAAAGTGAGATGGAAGAATACACCAAATACCATCAGTATCAATTTCCAATGGACGACCCATTTGTTCAACAACTTCTCTTGCTTCTTTAATGATATTTGAACCAGTATGAGTTACAATACCTGCCATTTGCATTGAATACCATCTTGCACCTTTTCTCATTACATAACCATAGAAAGAATTCAAAATACATTTGTGAGCCAATTGAAGTGATTCATAAAGAATTACCATACCTTGTGCTGCTACAACTGCAACAGATGTAGTACCACCAGATTCTTGCATTGCTTGATCATATTTGATTTTCCAATCACGATGTGAATTTTTAAATACATAACGACGATCACGAAACAAACGAACTGTATCAACATAAAATGAATTTTCACGCATACAAATGGTATCTGATCTGATTTCTTGTGATATAGTGTGTGTTTTTCTGTAAACTTTCTTTGAATACTCTTTTAAACGTTTACGAAGTAATTCATTTCTAGTTTCTTCATCCAATTGAACGTAGGGTTTTCTATCTTGACCATCACCAAATCTCTCTGATTCCAATTGTTGAAGGATCAAACGATACTCTGAATGATTTGATGGTGAATAATCACCTCTCCATTGCCAATCTAATTGACGTTGACAATGAGAATCTGGTTTATTATGAACACAAGTTGCACAAATTTCTTCGGATACAACAGCAGTTGGTTGAAGTTTATTTGTTAAAATGATATTTGGATACATCGCACTTACATCAAGATGGTAAATCAATGGATGTGATGATTGTTTTGGATGTTGTTGAAGTGATTTAAATTTGGTTTCAATATCATTACGTACTTCTTGATAATTTACAACTGAATCTAATGGCATACCACCTTCTTTCAATGCAAATTGTAATACTTGATCGATGTTTAGCACGTGTTTTTCAATTGCAACTGGATCCAATGAGAAATTGGTTGAAATATCCGAACGAAATACACCAGATTCCAAACATTCTACGTGACCACCAACATAAGTTTCACTTTCTAATAGATGACCTTTATACATTGCATTGATATCATCTCTATGTTTATTTGGAAATATTACATTTGCTTTGAATGCTTGGGTCATCAATAATGCTTCACACAATGTACCAGAACCTTTTCTCAATACATCATCTGGATTCATTGGAATAATTGTACAAAGTGAGAAAATGAATGGATGAACGTAATTCATGTAGAGGTAATAGGTTGCAACTGCATCTGAAACTGAATAATTTGCCAATGTTTCCGGATCTTCTTGAGCAGACTTTAACATCAATTCTGGATCCAATTCCAATGGATCATAACGTAATTTCTCTCTGGTAACAGCTTTTAAACCATGTGAACCTTGTGGAAGATAACTGTCTCTTTTTACCCAACAAAATGCATCCATATGTGGACACAATTTACTTTTATATTCACCATTATCTTCTCTGAATCCAATTTCTCTAAACATTGAAATACCATTGCGAGTAGCTCTACTTTCTACAAATGGCCAATCAAACATATCACCATTGTACGTTACAAATATATGTGGTTTCTCTTGATTGATATGATTGAAAAACTTTTCCAACACTGCTTTTTCATTTGGTTCATTGAATACAGTGAAAGGACCATAATATTCTGGTTTTGGTGTGTATTCAAAATCTTTAATATCTTCACTTACAATTTCACGATTAACAATCAAGTAACCCTGTTTATCCAACATGTATGATATCATCATAATTTGATCAATTTCTGAATCTGGAAATTTCAATGGTAACTTTGTAGTTTCAATATCATATGCCAATACTTTTGGATCAGGTCTATCAACACGTGTTGTTAATTCTGTTATAACTACTGAACCTGCAAAACCACTCTTTTCAACTGTATACCAAAGACCAACTCTAATATTCAAATCAATTGCTGCTCTAACATAATATGGTACATCGTATTCTCTAATATCCAATATATATTCTGTTGCATTTTTATTACCACTACTACCACCATGATGATCCATTGATGTATCTTTTGTATAACTATCACTACTTGTGTAAACATATGTACTTAATAATTTCTTTAATGATTCATCTTCGTATGCTTCAGATGTATTTGATTTTTGTTTATTACGTTTGACAATTGGAAATAGTTCATTACGAATTGCCATTAATGTTGTAACATTGTAAAATTTAATTTTCAAATATTTTCTTTTCAAACCAGATAAATGATTCTCTAAATCCAAATCTTCTTTATCCATTAAATCAATACCTGCAATCTTTGATTCATAGGTTCTCCTTAAATATGATTCTACCTCTGAATGATGTCCTTCTTTAACATAAATATAAAAATATGGATTATATGCTACCCATGCTCTAAATGATGTTGCATCATCTTGAATAAATAATAATTCTAATTTTGTTCTTTCTTCTCCAATAGAATCTTTATCTTTATATGAACTCTAATTTGTTGATATTATTAGTATACCATTGTGTTTTGTATACAGTATGTTATTTAAACAACAACAACAACAACAACAACAACAACAACAACAACAACAAATAAATAACTACTTACAGGTTGCATATTTAATAACCAACCTTCTTTTTCATATGCATATTTATTATTGGTTTCATTTTCTTTGTCTTGTATCTCTTCTGATTTACTTTTATTATTAAATTTTTCATATTTATTATTGTTATTATTGTTATTATTATTATTATTATTATTATTGGTATTATCATTCCATTTTTGTGACATTATTATATATTAGTAAGTATACACTAAACTTTTTAAAGATTAGGTATTATACATATAAATAAGTTAACAAATCGTAATTTATGTATGTGAACGCTTTAAAAAAAAAAAAAAAAATTCAAAAATTTAAAAAAATTTAGATTTTCTAAAAAAGCGCCAAAATGAAATTAACTTTTACAAAATAAAGAAATACAGACAAACAAAGAACTGAGATATTTTATAGATATTTTTTTTGATTAATTTTAAAATATACAAACAAACAAGAGGTGTCACACATTTGTACAATGGTGAATCGCAATTTTGCTAAATCTGTTTTTTTATGTCACATTTTATTTATTTATGACTTAAATTCATAATGTGGTAACACAGAAGGTACATCATCAAAAAAGTATATTATTACAGTTGCTGTTGTTTTTCAATAATTGAAGAGTGATTGGAATTATATTATCGTTTTATTTGTAAAGTGACACAATTCAATAATATATTCCAGTAATGACCCTCATAACTGAATAACTAATTGTTGTATATGAATAATCGTTGTTACATTCGCACACATAAAAAATATAAAAAAAAATAAAATTAAAAAAAAGTTTGGGCTGGTGTTGATTTTTTATAAAAATTATTTTTTTTCTATTTTGTAGCCACAAAAATAAACAAAGAGATACAGAGAGTGAATGAGATAATTAAAACTAAAATTATCAAATTTCATTACAAAATAATTAATGATATATCAAATGAAATTGATGGATCAAAGAGTAAAGTTGAAACATCATGTTTTGTGTTATAGATTCATGAACACAATCAAATAGGTCACCATTGTCAACACCAACATGCATTACACAACAATATAAACAACAAGCACAAACATCAACATAAGTACATAGTGGTATCACACACACACACCAACAGAAATATGACAGGATTATATTATCATCAGTTTGTTGGTATTTCAATTTAGATTAAATAATATGTAATTAAATCAGAGAATAGAACATCGAATCAGTTTCATCAGTTACAAATGATTTTTCAAATAGGTATTTACTCATTTATTTCATATATTCATGGTGAATTTACAAACATTATAGTCAGATGGTTTAAAATATATATTAGCATCACATTTATCAGATAATGAATTTGTGACATAAGTTGGTGATGATCATCAATCAATGCAAGTTTAACATCAACATCAACATCAACACCAATTTTTTTTAAAACTATTGATCCATCATACTCTCTACAAAATGTTTACAACTTTATTCAATCATGATTATTTGAAATTCTTATGATTTCGGGTTTAAAGACAATTATATTATCAAGAAAATATGTATTAAAATATATTAACAGATGATTATCAATTTTATTTATACTACATTATAGTTTCATAAAGAAGTTGATAAATGATCATCTGATAATTTGAATTGGTGTCATGTATTATATCATCATTTACCATCTTGGGACATAATTTTCAATATTGGTGAAACTTTATACTTTTGTCAATGAAATCAGTTAAACAACATGAAAAATGTAGCAAAATTAAAGATTCAATGAATATGGTAAAAGAATTCATTAAATTAAGATATGGTATAAATTGTTCAGTAAGAGTAACTGATCAAGGTAGAATATCAGTAAAAGGAATTAAAGTTAAATTTTTATTTATTACTGGTTCAGATGATTTAGATTCAAATGGATGTAATAATTTATTAGTAGCTGGTTTAAAATTGGTTTAGATTTTTCAACATTTAATAAAAAAAACTAGTTTGTTATTATTGTTGTTGTTTGTGTAGTCTAAAATATATTTTTATTTATTTATTTATTACTTTTAATTGTTTATTAAATTGTTTTATATTTTGAATATCATTTAAAAATACTAAATTACTATTATAAATAATTAAATTTTCAATATGATTTGGTAATGGAAATAATGGATTTAATATTGTTTTAAAATTATCGGTAATATTTAATGATGTTATTGAATTTGGTAATAATGTTATTTGACATTCTTCATTTAATACTTTATCAAATAATATACCTCTTGGTAATTGTAAATAAGTTAAACTTGTTGGTAACTTTGTAAGGAATTCATCTCTTGGAATTGAAAGAATTGAAATCATATCAAATGAAAATTTTAATTTATTTAAATTTGGACAATATTTTGGATTTAATTGTTTATAATAAATAATTGATAATTGTAATACTTCTAAATTTGGTATTTCAACTAATGGTAAATCAACATCAAGTTCACCCAAATATAAACATTTTAAATTATTCCACCATGGTGATAATGAATCAATATTAATGTGTCTATTATATGAGTTTAATTTTAATGATGTTAATGAACTTGGAAATGAATTATTTGTTAAATCTTCAAAATCATATTCACTTAATTTTAATTTTGTAATTGTATTTGGAATAATTGATTTATCATTTTTTAATAATGATCCATTAAAAAGTTTTAATGTTAAATCTTTAAAAGTTGGTATATCATTTGGTATTATTAATTCATGTTTTTTCTTTAAAGGTTCAGATAAAAACAATTTTTCTAAATTTGAATTACTACCACCACTAAATGAATCCAATGTAAATGAATGACATATAAATAATTTCTTTATCGTAACTGGTAATACTAACTTTTTTATACCTAAACTTTTAAAATTATTAAATGATGTAATTGACTCTGGTAATGTTTGAACAATATCGTTTTTTTCACCTCGCCATAGGCAATTCAATGATTTTAATGATGGTGGAAAACTAATATTTGGTGTTTCAAAATCAATTGATCTACCAATATAAATTAATTTTCGTAAATTTGATAATTTGTAAATTACATTTAAATTTAATTCAACTTTGTACCTGTATGAAAATTCTAAATATGTCAATGACATTGGCAATATTCCTTCTTCTTCAGTCACGTTTTGAAATAAACTAGGACCAAATATCAACCTTTTTAATCCATTTGGTAATACTCCAACATGTAAATGAGTAGAATGATCATTTCCAAAATTAATTGATGTAACTGATTTTGGAAATACCCCAACTTTAATTGGTAATTCTTTATTATTAAATTTATGTCCAAATTCAATAGATTTTAAATTTGTTAATTTTGAAAAACCTAATAGTAATATGGGTTTGATAGTAATATATTTATTGTTAATATGAGTGTGATATGTGGTAAATGTTATATGTATAGTAGTAACTAATTTTACTTACAACCAGGTTCAAGTTCTTGATTATATGATCTACCAAATTTAAGTATTTCCAATGAATGTGGTAACATTGTTACTTTTGTTTTACTATTGTATAAAGGTTGATTAAAGTCATTCCCAAATTCAATTGATTTTATATTTGTATTATAATTATGATTCTTTATGTGATCTGAATTATTGATTATTTCGTTGAAAATACGACTTAATTTAATTGCTTGTAAACTTTCTGAACAATATACCAATGGATCAAATTCGTTATTTTGTTTAGAGAAATTAATTGATCTTATATAATCTTTATATTCATATTGTAAAAACTGTTCTGGTATCATTTTTCTTCTATAATAATGAATCCTATATAATGACACATAGTGATCTATAATTTTTTTAATATAGATGTTCCTCCAACATTTAAAGAATAAAACTTCAACTTCATTTATTGTGGTTGACATTGTCTTGCGTATGAATTGAAACTGTCACACCAAAATAATTCAAAAAAAAAAAAAATTTCGTTATTAAAATTTCATAATTAAAAAAATTGCGATAAACAAAACAAGTGTGATATTGAAGCTTATATATGTTGAGCTTAAAATTCTTTTGAAAAGTCTAAAAAAAAAAAAAATTACATGAAGAGTGATTGGAGCAATATTATCGTTTTATATGTTAAACTGACACAAATCAATAATATATTCCAGTAATGACACTCATAACTGAATAACTAATTGTTGTATATGAATAATTTTTGTTATGTTCAGAAAAAAAATGAAAAAAAATAAAAAAATTAATAAAAA
>JACAFY010000542.1:0-11681 GCA_015252635.1 Dictyostelium capitatum
ACAGGTTCAGCAGGAGCTGGCGAAATGCACTTGCAAAAACTGGCCGAAATCAAACTTAAATAAGTGTAATCAAGAATTGAAAGGATGTGAATTGTGGATATGAGGTCCCGAAATCCCCACTCTCGAGGTGGTATGGTATGGTTCAAGTGTCCGGTGGTAGTATGGTTCCCAAGAGTAAGTACAACATTAAGTATATAAAATATAAATATAACAATGAATATAAAGAAATAATGATAACAAAACCTCTCTACAGTACAGATATATAGGAAGCTTCCAACTGGAGGGTGACAATGAAGAGTGAAGGATGAAGTGGGCACCCTATAACTTGGTTCTGAAATTGTAAGGTCAGAATAAAGTTGTAGGATATCCAACTTCTTTTTTTTTTTTAAATAAATTTTTATAAAAAAGATAATAAATAAATTTAAATTAATAAAAAATAATTAAATTTTATTATTATTATTATTTTTATTATTATTATTATAGAAATCAAATAAAAGTTTAAAACAACAACATTTTTTTGATTTATTTTATTTTTATTTTATTTTTATTTTGTGAATTGTTTAATCTTTTCTTGTAAAGAATTAATTTGTGGTGATAAAGAAGGATAATTCTTTTTGTAATAATGATTCAGAATTTGTAAAATTCTTTAAATTGAATTGGACTACAGCAGAATAGAAATTTGATAAAGATAATTTTGAATTTGCACAAACGGATTCTTCAAACAATGATAAACCATATAAAAAAAATCAAAATTTTTTTTTAGATTTTTTTTTTTTTTTTTTTAATAAGTGCAATAACAATACATAATATACATTTATTAAAATTTAATCGTCCACTTATTAAAATAAACCAATTAAAATGAATGAACTATACTTTAAAGTATTTAGAAACTTATACTTAAATAATAAAATATTTTCAAATCTTTCAAATAAAGAAACCAATAGATATAAATATGATGAAATTATAGATGTTGAAAAAATGTTGCGCAAAAGAATTAGTAAATTCAAACACTATACAAACGAAAAAACAATATCAAGAAATGGATTTAAAGAACTATTAAGATATAAAGTAAAAAGAGGTGATTTATTAAAGTTTAAAATGATTGGTGATCCAATATTTCAAGAATACAATGATCATCAACTAGATTTTGAATTTTATGAAAATTTATTTTTAAATTATCCTCAATACTATCAATGTAAAACAACAATGAATAATATACTAAAACAAGATTGTTCAATTGCATTAAAAGTATTATTTAGTTCAAGGAAATTGGTACATTTAAAGTATAATGAAACATTGGATTTGGATTCTGATGAATGGTTCATCACTTCAATAATAATTGGGTCAATTGGTGTCGCAAATTTATTATTGGATAATAACCCTGCTTTTCAAAACTTAACAAATAAACAACAAGAAACTATCTGGTGTAATTTAATTTATGAAAGATCAAAAGACACTGAAAAAATCAAAACAATTGGTTCATCTATTAAATTTTTAACCACAGTTTTAAAATCAGCATTACCTTCAAATATAAAAAACATAACTCTATCATATAATATCGATGGTAATTGTACTTTACAATTTATTTATGATATATGTTATTGTGTTGCATCTTTGTTCATTTCATTAAAACCACAACAACCAATGTCATCTGATGATTTAATACCATCCACAATGAATAAATTTTTCGAAATTGATCAATTGGATAAAATTTATCAACTAGAATTGACAAAAAATGAATTGGATTGTAAATTATCAGATTTTGATAAAAAATCATGTAAACCATTGATTAAAGAACTTGTACTTATGGCAATTTGGCATGGTTCATATACATTTAAATTTCCAAATTTAAAGTTTTTTAAAACAAAATTTTGTGGTACCTCAACAAACAACGATCATGTTAATCAAATGGTAGATTGTGTTAAACTTTGTGATTTTATTCAACTAAAGAAATTAATTGTTAGAGATCATAATTCAAAAATTGAAATTTATGATAATGAAACTCCATTTCAATATTGTAGAAACAATCATGGTCAAATCGTAAAATTTATTAAATTTTCACTCAATGATATATCAACAAATAATCAAGGAAATAGTAATTTGAAAATTTCAATTGAATTATTGGTTGAATTGGTATTAAGATTTCAAGATTTACCATTGGTTTCATTGTTATTGAATGAAATGAAAGAAAAATCTATTGAATTTCCAATTTATAAATTGGATATTTCAAATATAATTAAATGGATAAATGGTTCAAAAGATATTATTGGTTTATTTGATTTGGTTTATGATAGAATCAAAGAAAAATTCAGTTTGGTAGAATTAATGAATCAAATATCATTTGATAAAATTTTAAATCATTCTATTAAAATCATTTTAAATCATTTAAAAAATAATTATAACATGGATTATAAACAGTTTATTTCTAAAATACAAATTGGTACACCAATTAAAAATGATTCATTTATTTTTGAAAATTCAATGGATTTTAAAGATTTATTACCAAATGGTTATCAACTGATTTCATATGAAAATCCAATTTATAATGAAATTAGTTTGCCGAAATTCAAATATCTTTATAATGATCAAACAACCATTATCAATGATCATCAAAATAATCCAAAATTATTTCATTGGTTATTAAACAATCATCCAAATGATATTAGTACAGAACCATTGGAAAGTAGATTTGTATTTTCATTGTGTATATTTGATTTTGATTGTTATTTCAATTATAATTTAGAAAATACAATTTTAAAAATTATAAATTCAAATGGTGGTGGTATGTTGGTTGATAATATCACTGAAATTGATATTAATTCATTATCATTATCAACTAGAAAAAGATTAATTTATTTAACTTTTGTATTTGTAAGATCAAATAGAGTAGATTTATTTGGTTACATGTGGGATCATTTTTCATTGATTTATCAAAAAGATACAATTGATCATTTTTGTTATTTTTCAATTTATCATTCAAATTTAGAAATTATTAAATTCATTTTATCAAATGTTAAACAAAATGGTTCAATGGTGGATATTAAATTACCAAAAATTGATAAATTTGATCAATTTCATCAAAAATATTGTTTAAAATATTGTATTGATAATTATATCAATGAATAAATTTATTTTAAAAAAAAAAAAAAAATAAAAAAATTGTTTGTTTGTGTAATACAAGTTTATATATATAAACTAATACTAATAGGCAAAGATTTTGTAAACAGAAAAATGAAAAAAAATTAAATAATTAAAACATATAAAAACCGATCATTAAAAATGGAATTGATTTTTCATTAACGGCAAGATTCTAATATAAAAGAAAGACGAGAACAATTTGGTGATGATTTTGATTTATACTTTTTTACTTTGTTAAAATTTTTTTTATATTATTAATATCATATAATAGTAATTATTATTTATTCCAATATATATATTTTTACAATTAGCTATATCTAATTTTTTTTTTTTTAAAAGTATCAATATCAATGAAAAAGTAGATTTTTTTTAAAGTTATAATATTTTGTTTTTTTGGATGGTGTTTAAAACACCTTTTTTTAAAGTAATTACACTCTAATTTGATCAATTTTTTTTTTTTTTTTGTTTATGCACGTTCACCTCTGATACGTCTGGCTAATTGAATATCTTTAACCATGATGGTAACACGTTTAGCGTGGATTGCACAAAGATTGGTATCTTCGAATAAACCAACCAAGTAAGCTTCTGAGGCTTCTTGGAGTGCTTGGATGGCTGCAGCTTGGAAACGAAGATCAGTTTTGAATTCTTGTGCAATTTCTCTGACTAAACGTTGGAATGGTAACTTCTTGATTAAGAGTTCAGATGATTTTTGGTATCTACGAATTTCTCTTAATGCTACGGTACCTGGTCTGAAACGATGAGTTTTCTTTAAACCTGCACCAGCTGCTGGGAAAGATTTGTTGGAGTGGGAAGATTTGTTACCCAAATGTTTTCTTGGTACTTTAGCACCTGTTGATTTACGTGCGGTTTGTTTGGTACGGGCCATTGCTATTATAAATTAATATATTGTAAAAAAATTATTAGTATCAATTTATGTTGCTATGAATATTTTTTGTTTGTTGATGATCATTATGATTTGTATGATTGTAGTTGTTATTGTTAAATAATACTGCTAATCATCATCGTCGTCAATCGTCACATGTATATATGTTGATTACCTACTAATAAAAATTGATTGTTTGGATTTATTTAAAAAATATAAAAATTGAATGTAAAGATTTTGATTGTTTGTTTGTATGAAAAATAAAATGAAAAAAATCGAATTATTTATGCAGAGCAAAAAAAAAAATTTGAAAATTTGAAAAATTTGCTGTGGTGTCATATAACATACCCCTTTGCTCATTAAATTTTTTTTTTTGAACTGAGTATTTTGAAATTGTGTTTTGCGCTTAAACATGTGACATCTTGGGTGTTTAACGGATGTTTATTTTTTGAATTTTTGAACATCCACGAGATATTTTAGTGATAGTAATAGTTATTTGTATTGTTAAAGAAAAAAGAAAATATTTTTTTTAAATTTATAACGGATAAATTAGAAAAAATAATAACGTGTGACATATTAAAAAATATTTTTTTAAATAACATCTAAAGACAACCAAATGTACAAAATGAATCCACTATATTATTTATTTATTTATTTGTTTGTTTGTTTATTTTTTTATTATATTTTTTAAATTTCTATTGGTATTACTATTGTTTAACGATTTTCTTTTTTAATTTTCATTACTTCGTTAACAGCATCATCTAAATCTTCGATATTACCTCTGGTCAAAGCTTCAGTGAGTGTTAACTCGGCGTTTTTTGTTGATTTGCATCCAATACATAGTCCACCAACAACCAAACCTGTATTGTATTTGATAGTAATTTCAATCATTTGAGTGGTTATTGGTTGAATTGATTTGACGGTAGCACTTAAAAGTGGTGGACAAATCAATGATCTAGAAACACCATATGTAGTTTTACCAGTTGGTTGAATATTCTGTAATCTTAATTTCTTACCATTGTTTGAACTATTTGATGAGGATTCACTATTTGATTTTTCATTATTTGATGATGATGATGATGATGATGATACACTTTTTGATGATTGTTCATTATTATTATTATTATTATTATTATTATTATTATTATTATTATTATTATTATTATTAATTTGTTCGTTGTCATCAAATTCTTCAATCTTTAAATTGTAATTGAAATCTTCTATACCATTATCATCATCTAAATCTAAATCAATCATTTCATTTTCAAATAATTCATTAACTGTTAAATCAATGATTTCTTGTCTTCACCTAAACTATTTTCATCTGTTTGATCAATATTGATTTCTGTAGTTTTATTTGGTGCAAAGTAATTCTCTGGTATGGTGAATGAAATATCGCCACCAACATTACGAAGATAATCTATAACTGATGGAATGGTTTGACCTGGTGCTAATCTTTGTTTTTCATTAATATACCCCATTTTAATTAAATGTCTTTGGTTTTTATTTATACAACCAACGAAATCAATCAAGAAATTATCACTAATACGAACAAATGCTTTGATTCTTGAAGTACTATCTGCACCAATACCATATCTTTCAACTAATTTTTTAGCTTTCTCTTTTGATGGTGTATTTATTGTGTAGTTTGTTTTTGAAATGGTTGTTTTAATATCAAGTTTTTTTAATGATTCAATAAATTTGGATGTTGATATATCTAAATCTGATTCTCTTGATTTGGAAGTTACAAAACCACACCCGGAAAAACTATTTGAAGAAGTTACAAAATACGAAACACAACCATCACCAGCGAATTCACCTTTGATAAAAAATTTCAAACAAATTTCAGACATTCTGCAAAGGTACTTCATTGGATCAGACTGAACTGCTCTATATCCATATGGTATACCAGGATACACTGACGTAAAGAATTTAATTGTTTGTGATGCATTGAAATACAATTTGAATAGACCTTGTTTTGTAGTTGAAAGTGTTGGTAAATCCAATAAATTGTCAATAAGACGACAAATAACAGCATAAACAATGTGAACGTCAAATATGTGACCCAATGCCAGGTAACAAGATTTACCATTAAAACGGAATGAACCATCCGCCATAACATAACCAAATAAAAATGGATTTGAAAGTTGTTTTACAATTGTACGTATTGGATCATCACCATTTTCATTGTATTGATAATTAATTGCGATCTCAGCAAACAATTGTTCAGCTTTTCTGTGGATACATCTTGCAACTTTACTACCAACACTAAGAGTACTAGCAGGTACATACGAATTAAAATCTTTAGATTTCAATGATATATTATCAACATTATTAAATTTGTGATGAATGATTGAAGGATTGGTTCCATTTATCAACTTGTAATCCATTATTAATGTTTCTTTCCCAATTGTTGCAGTTGAACCATCTGTGGTTGTAATTTTGAAACCTTCATGCTCACCAACATTCTTTACACTAACAATTGAATCTAATTGAACACCTTTGTTCTCTAAATTTATTGATAAAACTGATTCACCATTTAAACAACCACTGTTGAACAAAATTTCTAAATCACCAACAGTGATACCAAAAATATCAAAGCTCATTACAGAATCTGCTGAAATGAGAAATGTTGCACACTTTTCTTCTAAACTGTTCAGCACACTACCTAATTGTATGGTTGGATTATTTTGAACCATTTCATTTTGTTGTAATTGTGCTTGTTGTGCTGCTTGTTGTGAAGTTGTAATTAGTGATACAATTGAATTTCCTGAATTAACTGTACTACTTTTAGTTGATTGTTGTATTGGAGTTGAAGGCGTAACTACATTTGATGATGTTGGTGTTGTTGAATTTGATAATGTAGATGGTTGTTGCTTTTTGAACTTGTTGTTGTTGGTGTTGTTGCAATTGAGCCAATTGTACTTGCTGGATTTGTACCTTAACTTGTTGTGGCTCTTGTACTTGGTAATTAGTTTCAGGTTTGTTGTTTTTGTAATTGTTCTTTATCAAAAACTGTGTTATCCGTTTTTCCATAATCCTGTGAAAATTAATCTACTTGATTAATTTTTTGGTTGTTAGTATGAAAGTGGTTCAACTTTTTTTTAAAAGATTGTATTCTACATACTTTTTTAATAGATCATATTCTTTGTGTTGAAAACAATAGATGATGTTGAATTGAATTGTGGTTTATCAATTTGTTGTGATGTTGATTGTTGATGATGCAAATTAATATTTGGCGATTGTTGATACAAAGAAGAAGTAATATGAATTGAATTTGTCGTTGATGATGGTGGCCGAGGTGTTATTGGACCATGTGAAATTTTCAACTTTTTATGATCAAGTCCATCTAATGCATCAGTTAAAGGCCTTTGTACTACATTTGTATTTGTTTTTCTATATGTTGGTGAAAAATAAGAAAAACTAAAATTTTTTTTTTTTGATTGATGTGAGTGTTGGGGAAAAACTAAATTTTTTTTTTAATTTATATATATATATGTTTTCATTGACCCACTATTACTATTTATTACATTTAAAATCAAGCTATTCCAAAATTAAATAACAACATAATAATTATTTATAAACATATAAAAAAAACAAATAAAATTAAAAAAGTAATATCAAGTATTTTATTGAGTGATATTTTATAATGGAGTTCCATAATAAGAAGTTAATGTTGTTTTAATATATTTTTTTTGTAATTTATTTACTTTTTAAAAAGTGGTAATAGGTTTTTTCTTGTTGAAATCTTTTTTGTTGATGTAAATGTTTTTTTTTTCCTAAATTACTTAAAATTTGGGAGGGTGTTATTTCTTTTCATTTGGTATGGTTGAAATGGTAATGGTTGTTGTTGTTGTTGTTGATAGTGTTGTTGATGTAATTGTTGTTGTTGAAGTTGTTGTAATTGTTGTAATTGTTGTTGTTGATGTAATTGTTGTTGTTGTTGTTGTTGTTGTACAAATAAAATGTTATTACTATTATTACCACTACTGCTGCTATTAATGTTACTACTAGAAGTACCAATATTATTACAACTAACTGAAATATTACTATGTTGTTGTTGTAACTTTGATTGTTGTTGATTCATAATATTAATTCTATTATGAGTATCATAGTTTTCTTTTTCGTACAATAATTTCTCTCTTTGAATGATTTGTTGTTCTCTTAATAAAAGGTGTTGTTCTTTTGCTTGAAGCTCATTGTCTTTGAGTTGAATATCTCTTTCCTTAACTTTAAGATTTTCTTCCATTACTTTTAAACTTTGATAATAAATATTTAATTTTCTTTCTTTAATTTTCAATGAAATAATTGGATGACTCATAAGTTCATTAACGTTTGGTCTATTATTTGGCTGTTTAAAAAGGTAGTGATATTGGTGTTAATATTATTGTTGTTATTATTACTGATTGTTTGAATGATTAATATTTACATCGACAGAGATCATAGTAGCGATAACTTTTGAAAGATTTGAAGAATATTGTTGTGGTAAAATATTATATTTACCACATTGAATTTTATTCGTTAATTGAGCTTGATTTGTTGCTTCAAATGGTGGTGCTAATGCAGCCATTTCATAAATTAAACATCCAACTGACCAAATATCTGATCTTTCATTATACTTTTGACCATGGATTTGTTCCTATGAAAATATTTTGATGATATAATAATTAATATTATGATAATTATGTTACAATTATATAAAATAATTACATACAGGAGACATATAATAAGGAGTACCAACAAAAGTATGAGCAAACAAAGACTCATTTAATATTTTAGCTAAACCGAAATCACCAAGTTTAATATTCTTATTTTCGTCCAAGAATAAATTACCAGGTTTAATATCTCTATGTAAAATTGCAGTACCATCTTTTCTACTATGAATTTCTTGGAGTGCTGATAATATTTGAAGTAATGTTCTCCAAATAACTTCTTCATCCATATATACTCTAATATTATTATTGGTAGTGGAATGATGATTACATTAGTAAATCTTTATTTTTAATTAATTTATAATAGTGATGATGATGATGATGATAATGATGACGACGATGACATACCTTTCATGTTTGCATTTTCTAATTAATTGAGATAAATCACCACCAGAACAAAACTCCATTATAATGTATAATCTCGATGAAGGTTTGTCAATGATTCTATCATAGTAACGAACGATATTTTGATGGTTTAATTTTTGTAAGATATTAACTTCGTTTACCAATAATTGTTTTTCTTTTTCTTGCATATTTTCATAGCAAATTTCTTTCCAAACCAATATTTTACCATCTTCTTTTCTTCTAATCTTTGAAACCACACCAAATGAACCTTTACCTAATGCTCCAACTACTTCGTATGCGTCCATTATAATATTATTTGATATTTATTATTATTAGTGATGTGATGTTTAAATTTTTTTTTTTTTGATTGAAGGAATATAAATTTTAAAAAAAAGATGAAAAGATATATGTACAATTGAATTGATAAAATAATAATAAAAAAAAAAATTAGAAAAAAAACAAAAAACAATTTTTTTTTTAAAATTTATTATGTGACTGTTATAAAATTGGCGCAAATTAAAATTTTTAAAAGGTTGGTAATTAGTTTTTTATTTGTTTATTTAATTATATTTGGTTTTGATTTAATAATGATAATTTATTGATGATAATAGAATGATAACAGATATTTTAATTTAGTTTTTAATATATTATTTCTTCTAAAAATGTTGTTCTTTACATGTAGCTTCTCTCAAAATTTTTTTTTCAATTTTTTTTAATTGTTTTTTTATTAATTTTTTAATTTTTTATTATTTACTAACACTCGTTAATAATTATAAAATAGTTAAATGAGTATAAATACAAACTACAGTTTTTAAAAGGTAATGGAAAAAAAAAAAAAAAAAAAAAAAAAAAATTTTTTTTTTTATTTAAAAAAAAAAAAAATAAAAAAAAAAAAACATTTGGTTTTGTAGTTGATAAGTAAAGAGAGTCATATTATTTTTTTTTAGTATAATTATCACCAAACAAAAATCCATCATATAGTTCAAATTGTTTTTAAAAAATGTGTGTGTTTTTGAATGATTTTATATGGTGGTAAATGATAGATAATATTAATAACGTGCTTGGATGTACCAATATGAAACGAAAATGATATTTATTTAACACATTAATTTTATAAAAACAATAATAAAACAATATACATTATATTTATTTCCCAATAAAAATTTAAATAATATATAATGAATAATTAATAAAAAGTGTTTGATGAATGAATCACATCTAACAAATACATAAATTATAACAAACAAACGAACGAAAAAAATTAAAATTAAAATTTCAAAAAAAAAAATTTGAAACCGAGGCCAAAAAAAAAAATAAAAATTTCAAATAGTTTTTTTTGTTATTTTAGATATAATATTAGATAAAATGGAAAAGTATGTCTATGTCACATCATACAATCATTCACATAGAAAACCCAATACTATCAATCTCTAAACTGTTATTAACCAAACTCTTTCTAATCATGTAGGATTTATTGTCGTGCTCAAATCTTAGGTTACAGAAGGTAGGTTTAGATAAACAGAGAGTGAGGATAGGATAGGATAGATAGAGGATAGAAAGAACATCATTGTAACAAAGTTATGAATGTTACCGACTGGATATTAATTATTTCATCACCAAATAGATCACAAGCTACCCAATACCCAAATATTTCTTTAATCAAAATTGAAGGTGTTCAATCACGTGCAGATTCAACTTTTTATTTAGGTAAAAAAGTATGTTTAGTATCAAAAGTTGCTAAATCCGCTAAAAACCCAACTGGTCACAAAATCTCATGGGGTAAAATCTGTAAAGCTCACGGTAGTTCAGGTGTTGTCCAAGCTCGTTTCGCAAGAAACCTCCCACCAAAGGCTATGGGTGCTCCAGCAAGAGTTATGTTATATCCATCAAACATCTAAATAAATCTTTTAAATATAACCGAACCTTACTATTGTATATAAAAGACAAAAAAAAAACGTTATATACTCAAAAAAAACGAAAAATATCTATTTATTACAAAAAACATTGTATTCAAAATAAACAGCGGTTTGGATAATCCACACATAAAACATAGCTTCAAAAATCTATCACCACATTCAAATAAATACTTAATGGATGGACCAGTAATACCACAATGTAAAAACATACAATTTTCAAATTTCCCATTAATAGAAGATATAAAAAGAAATACAATGACGAAAGCTTATTTAAATGGTTATTCTTTTGATAAAAAGTTGGTTACCAAGAAATCTAGATTTCTTTTTAATTTATGTTTTTTAAAAAATATCTATATGTTGGGTGTGAAATAATTATTCTTACATATACATACTTTTATATTTTTTTTTATTTTTTCAATTCGTTGTTTTTATATTTGTGGTTATCGCAGTGGTAATATTTGTAAAAAAAGTGGTTAATTATTATTTTTTTTTTAATTATTGTAATTAAAAAAGGTAATATATGGTAGTAGTAATTACTACAACAAAAAAAACCCCTTTTGTTGATCAAGTATATACATTTGTATTTTTTTTTTTTTTTAAAAAAAAAAAAAAATTAAAAAAATTTTTTTTTTATAAAAAAAAAAAAAAAAAAAAAAAAAAAAAAAAATAAAAAAAAAAAAAAAAAAA
>JACAFY010000553.1:0-11675 GCA_015252635.1 Dictyostelium capitatum
AAATCACCATACCCTTTTTTGGGTGTACCAATACCCATATTTGGGCTTTTTTCACTTTTAAGGCCCAACCCTTAAAGGGTTAAATTAATTTTGCAAAAAAAAAAAAAAAAAACAAAATACAAATTTATCTAAAATTGTTTATTATCAATATTCTTTATTTGAATTGCTCATTTATTATAGTTTAAATATATAAAAAAAGAAATAATAAACTTTTTTTTGTATTTTATTATTTGAAAACAGTTGTTAAAATCTAATGAAAACTTAAAAAAAGTTTAGTGGCTTTATATTACACATTCAAAAATAAATAAAAATAAATAATTAAAAGATATTATATTTTAACTCATTGTCAAAATGTGTATACAATTATAAATTTTATAATTGTATTTATAAGTTTATTATTAGTTTTGGCCAATAATTGAAACAATACAACCAAATTAAAATTTGTGTAAAATGATCATTTACCCTGAAGTAAATATATAATGTTTTAAAAGTGGTGTTTTGGTTGTACATCTTTTTTGAAAATAATAAAATAATAAAAACGTTAACAAACAACATGGTAATGTTGAATCAACAAAAGAAAACAAGATGATATCATTGGTAATACAACAATAGATCAAAATTCAAAAAATGAATCATCTTAACAAAAAGATGAAAATGTATAAAAATAGTTTCACCAAAAAAACATTTTTTTAAAGATATTAAATCAACAACATCATCTTCTTCATTTATTGTACCAGCTTTTGTTGATATTTTTAATAGTACCACTGCTGTTAAAGATGGAAAATCAACGCCAACCACACCATTATTATATTCAACTACAACTGCATTTGTTGCATTAATTTCCTGCTCATCAAATACATCATCACATTTATCTTCAACACTAATTCAAAGAGAAGTTAGATCTGTACAGTTACACAGTGATGTCATAAGTTCGGTTCCCAGTGGATGCATGTATGATGGTGACGGAGATGCTTTACAACGGGGTGGTTCAAAATGTGGCACAAACGATACATGACAGATGTAACGGGTAATATAAAAAACAAAGAGTTGTTACTAGTGTGAAAACACAATGTCATTATCATTTTATATAATAAACTACCTTTTCATTTTCTTCATTTCCTACTTTAGTTGGCAATAAAAAAAAAATTGTGAACGTTCTTTTTTAAAAATTAATTTTTATTTTTTTTTTTTTTTTTTCATTTTATTTCAAATTTTACTCTGTAACACGCGAATTAAAAAAAAACAAATAATAATGTCACTTTATTTAATAAGTCCTATAGAAAGTAAATAGAGATAATTGTAATAGAATAATAGGTTTATTATACTCACCACTTAATTTTCTTTACAGAGCCAACAAACCAAGATTTTAAATCTGGTGAAATTAATATTTTAGAGCGTTGTGATCTATTTAAAACATTGAACGAGTTTAATTCAAAACATTTATCATCAACTTATAAATCATATGTAAAGAATTTACCTGGTGATAATTATATAAAAAGAGAGAAATCAAAACATAGTAGTAGTCATGGTAATACAACAACAGATGTAAATATGCAACAACAACCAATGAACGACCAACAACAACAACAACAGCAGCAACAACAAACACCATCACCACAACAACCAAAACCATTAGGAGGATTAACTAGATTAGTTGAAGGTAATTACCCTGATGAACATCAACAAGAATTAATTTTATTATCATTAGATGATCAACAACTTAGATCAGCATTTACATTACAAGATGGAGGTTATCAAAGACCTGATAAAGATAAGAAAAGAGATAAAAAACATAAAAAGAAAAGAAAGCATAGAGATGGCACTAGTGTAGGTGGAGGTGGTGGTAATGATCCAATGGCAAGTGAACATGATAAAAAGAAAAAATCAAAAAAAGATAGAGACCATAGAGATGGTGGTAGCAGTGGTCACCATCATCATCATCATCATCATCATCACAGTAATAGTAACAACAACAACAACAGCAATAACAATAACAATAATAATAATAATAATAATAATAATAATAATAATAATAATAATAATAATAATAATAATAATAATAATAATAATAACCATAACCATGGTAACATAACTGTAGAACATTAAATTCATATAATAAAAACTTTGTAAATAGGAAATTTTTTTTTTAAATTACTTCGCGCTATTTTTCTATTATTTTTTTATTTTTTTTTTATTTTTTTTTCAAAGCAAACAACAAAAATGACACCAAATGATAGTAATGAAGAATTTAAAGTAACATTTTCATCAGACTATCCAAATGGAGATTACAAGTTTTTAGAAGTAAATCAAGAAATATTAGAACACATTAAAAATAAAAAAAAGTAATAGATACATCTATGATGATTCACATGCATATGAAATTGTAACATCTATTAACATCATCTTTATTACTATTATCATCAAACAGATTAATTATTAAAGGATCACCAAAAGAAGAAGCGGTATTATGCACAGATGATAAAACATTTACAATTAGATCAGGTCATACATCCAATGCAATGTTTTTAATTTCAAAAGATACAAATACAATTAAAACATCATTACAATATCATTTAGAGTTGACAGAAATCCAACCAAAATTAAATTTATTAAAAGATTTATTATTTTCAAAATCAATTAAAAGCACTGATGATTTCGATAATGAAGAAGAAGTAGGTTTATCATACGATCATATTTTAAATACTACTCAATCAAGTGAAAAAGAAATTCAACAATTTTTATTAAAGTTTAATACTTTAATATATAAAGGTAATAATACATTTACGCATACATATATATATTATAATTGATACATATAAGGATACTAATTGCATTTCACTCACAGATAAATATATTATATTATCAGAACAATATGAATTTAAAATTGTAGATTTAATATTAACAGAAGCAACAATTAATGAATGGAAACTTGATAAAATACCAATTAAATCATGTATTAGTGGTGTTAAAGCACCAGAATTTGTAGTTGAACACTGTTTAAAACTATACAGTAAACAAAAACCAACAACCACCAATGAAGATCCAGATAATGATGATACAATAGGTACATTGGATTTTAATAAAATTTGTATATTTAGAGCTAAACAATTACTATCAATTTCAGACAAGAGTAATTTGAAATTTGAAGATTTTATGGACAGTTGGAAAGATTCATTACCAATTGAAGTTACACCAAACTTTTCAATGTTAAAAGGTATAGCTATTCTAATAACTCCACCAAATGGTAAAGATAAACAAGTTAAATATATAAATGAATCAACATTATCAACAATTCCAAAGAGTAGATTTAAAGAGTTATTTCAAATTTCAACACGTTGGTCAATTGATGATATTGAACCATTCATCTCATCAACTATTCCACCTGGTAACTCTTTAGAACAATTCATTTTAACTTATTCAAGACCAATTACAACACCAACTGGTGAAAAAATGATTGTAACTAGATTTTAAGAATAAACTAATTAAATTTATTGTTTATTATCTTTATTATTGTTGTTGATTTGAGAATTTAAAAATACTTTAATAATTTCATTTGATGCAAGTGTTGGTGATATTATACAATCTTTAACTTGTTTTTCAAAATATGGTAAAACTTTTTGAACTTCTGTGTTATTGTAAAGTAATTGTACCAATTCTTCGTCAATTAATTTTTTCATAAATGTTTGTTTTTGTAATGATCTTTTCTTTTTGAAATCACCAGATTCAATCATTGTTTTTTTAAATAATTGCATTGTTTCCCAAACTTTATCAATATGTTGTTTGGAAATTGATGAACATGAAACAACTTTTGAAATCCAATTTTCATTTTTTGGACGAATTAATTTAAATGCAGATGTATATTCCGATACAGTGAATGTTGCTTTTGGTAATAGTTCACCATCTGCTTTATTTACAACAACCATATCGGCCGATTCAACAATACCTTTTTTAAGTCCTTGTAGTTCATCACCATTTGCAGGTGGTACCAACAATACAAAACAATCTACCATATCATCAATTGATACTTCTGATTGACCTACGCCAACTGTTTCTACAATTACAATGTTATAACCTGCATTTTCACAAAGTACAATTGAGTCTGATGTACCCTTTGTAATACCACCTAACGATCCACGAGATGCTGATGGTCTAATATATGCATTTGGATCAACTGATAATTCAGACATACGTGTTTTATCTCCTAATATAGACCCACCTGATCTAACTGATGATGGATCAATTGCTAATACTGCAACACGATTACCAATTGATGTTAAATATTTACCAAATGCCTCTATAAATGTTGATTTACCTGCTCCTGGTGGTCCACTAATACCAATTCTAAATGTTTTATATAATGATGATGTTGATGATGTTGATGATGTTGATGATGTTGATGATGTTGATGATGTTGATGATGTTGATGATGTTGATGATGTTGATTGTTGTTGTTGTTGTTTTATTCTTTCTTCTTCTTCTTTTGAAGATAAATATGATATGATTAATCTAGATTGTTCTTGATGATCTTCTCTAATTGATTCAACTTTTGTAATTAATCTTGATAGATAAATCGGATTATCAGATTTTAAATTTTTCAATAATTCTTTATTTTCATTTGATATTTTATTAAACAAATTTTCACTTGAATATTCAATTGGTATTTCTCTTGGTGTTTGTGGTTTATAATCTTTTATAAAATTTCTACCACCACAATAAACTGTTGAACTATAGTTTTTTACAAAATCATTTGATTTCAAATTATTATATATATTTTTATTATTGATTATAAATCTATTTATACATTTATACATTTTTGATCACCAGATAGATTACTAAAATTAATTAAAAAAAAAATGAAAAAAAATTTTAAAAAATGAAAAAATCCAAATCCAAATTAAATTATTTAATGTTTTTATTTTTTAAATGTGAGGATATGGACACTAATACACATCCACCAATAATGAAAGGCCCACCTATATAAGTCCAAAAAGTTGGTAATTCGCTAACTCCAACAATATATCCAATAATCAATCCGATAGGTGGTTCAAGTAAAAGAACAACTGATATCTAGTTTTTCACAATTGTAAATAATTAGTAGACAACGCTAAAAATATGTATGTATGAATGGGAAATAATAATGATATTTACAACAACAGGTTCTATATATAAAATGACTTGATTCATACCAGTATGTCCGATTAAACCTGGTCCAACTAAAGTTGAAAAGAAGTTAGTGATATGGTAAATATGAATAATGATAATGATAATTAAAAAATGCACATACCTGCTAAATATAGTGTTAATAAAATAAAAGATGGTGATAACCAACCAACAATTGAAATATCGCTACGTTCCAAAACTAATGATGCAATTGAACAAAATATTGATGCTATAAATGTAACAGGGAATGCATAACAAAATAATGGCATCCATTTTCTTAAATGTGCACCAGCAAACAAATAAAATACAATACAAACAGCACCCATTAATGCCAAAAAATCACCTAACAATGTTGGTGTTTGACCATTTATAACTTCAAAATTACTGCTTATTACGTTACCACCACTATTGCTACTATCACCAATATTTTCATTTTTTCCCAAGAATAAAGAATCAAATAATGTAATTATTAAACCAATGAAACCTAATAAACAGCCAACTATTTCTCCTTTTGATATTGGTAATCTTCTAACCAACATAACCAATACAATCATAATTGGTGAAGAAGTGACAAACAATAAACTATGTGATAATGTTGTTTTATCTAAACTTGTAACCCAAAAAGAAAAATGTAATCCCAATATTATACCTGTTCCAATTAATAATAAAATTGTATTCTTTTGAAATAGTTTAATTTTAATTTCTTCTTTATTTTTATTATTACTAATGGTGACATCGTCTTCAACTATATTTTCATTCATTTCTCCCGCATCTTCTTCTCCAACAATTGTTGTTTCGTTTAACTTTATAAAATCATCATATCTGTTGTTGTAAATGAATTGAATTTGTTTTGATGATTTTGTGATTATCCACAATGGTAATGATTTTATTATTACAATATGATAGTTGTAAATTGTAATTATTTCGTAAATTAAACCAAATAAAAGCAATATTGAAGTTGATTGTAGCCGCCAGCTAGCTTTTAATAGAGGTGGTGCCTCTATTGATTTCAATGCAGAACCAGATGATGACATAGCCATCAATGCAAAGAATAAAATTACATATGCAAAAACTGGTACCTTTTTCTTTATATTGATTGGTTGTTCTCCACCTTTTGTAACTTCTGTTGATATATCGATTTCTTTATATATTAACTCTTCGTTGTCATCTATATTATTATTGTTATTATTATTTGATGGTGGTGTTGAATTTTCAGTCAATGAATTTGGAATATTCATTTTTCGTTTGGTCAGACCACACAAATCAAAAAAGATATCATGATTTCATTTTAAATTTTTCAAACAAAAAAAAAAAAAATTGGTAAAAAATCAAAAAAAATTAAAAAAAATAAAACGTTTTTTTATCACAAACAAGAAAAGTATCACTTTAAAAACACAGAGAATACATTTGAAAAAGTAAATACAAATCAACATTCAAATATATAGACAAATTTATGCCTTTTTTTTTTTTTTTAATACCTTTTTTGTAAGAATGGAAATTAAAATAATAAAAACCTAATTAAATATAAATATTAAAAAGTCCTTTTAATGGTTCAAATTTTTATAGTTTTTTATAATAGATCTAAAAAAGGTATTTTTTTAAAGATATGTTTTTTAATTTATTTTATTTTTTATTAAATATTTTTTTTTAAATATAAGGCAAAAAAAATTATTAGTTTCTAAAAACTATAAAACAAACTAATAATCAAACAAATATAAAATTTAAACATATTAAAAACAAATAAAAAAAATGGAAAGACAAAGTCAAGAAAAAGACAAATTACCAATTATTGGGGATTACAAAGAAACTCATCCACCTGATCATTCTAATTTCCAAGTTAAAGCAATAGTAACACCATCAAAGAATGCACCCCCAGCTACAATTGATGCTATGCCAACTCTATACGATGAGTTTATAGATGAACACGATTTCATTGTGTAAATAATTTTAAATCCAAAAAACAAATTCACAACTAAAAATTATTAAATTAAAAAATAATACATAACAATAAAAAACATACCTTTTAATTCAGCTAGATATTATTACTTATAATTGCAATATATTTTTTTCTTTATTTGACTTTAATATATATTAATTATTTAAATATTAAACTTTTTATTCTGGAAAATTAATGGTACCATACGTAATAATAATATATATATTTTCATTCTTGATTTACCATTTTTATTTTTTACACATGTGATGATACACACACTATATCATTCCATACATTTGATTAAAATTACAGTAATTTGTTGAATACGGAAATTATATTGAGCACGATTATAAAAAGTTTACATACATAGTTAAGGGGACGCATATATATATATTTTGATTTATATTATTTTATTTATTTTATTATTTTTAAAAAAGAGGAGAGTATTTTTTTAAACTATTTATTTATTCATCACTATCTTCTTGATCTTCTTGGTCATCATCTTCATCTTGACTATCAAATTCATCTTCATCTTCATCTTCTTGATCTAATAAAACTGAAAATGGATCTTCATATAATCTAATGAATTCTTCCATTGTTTCATTATCTGGTTCATCAGACATTAACCAAGTTAAAATAAAAGATTGTTCGTGATATTCAACTTGTTTTCTCTTTTTAGCGTTTTTGTTATTTGTTGTGTTGGTAGTTAATGGAGTTGATTTATTGAATTCAATTGGAGTATTTACAACTGTTGTTTTGTTTTCTTTATCGGTGATGGTATCTTTTGAAATTTGTTTATTCTTGAATACTGTGTTTTCTTTAAAATAGAATATAATTTTTCTACTTGATACTTCTTTTTCAACATCAATATTTGTTTCAACTTCAACATTTGTAATTAAATTTGCAACTTCTTGATCATTGTCTGCAAAATTATCAATCATTGCTTGTGATATAATTGAGCTCCAAAAACCTGAAAAATCTTTACTTTTACATAATAATTCTGATCTCTTTTTAAATTGTGTTGCCAATTTAACACTAAATGTATGTTCAACTTGTAACATTTTCTTTTTATTTTCATCGAAAATCTTTTTGATCTTTTCATTTATAACATTTAATTTGTCTTGAATTTCTTGTGATATTTCTGTTGATGCTGCTGTTTCTTTATTTAATGTTGGTTCGGATTTTTCTTGTTCAACCTTTACAACTTTATTATTTCCTCCTTTTTTATTCATTATTTATTTAATATATGTATTTTTAAAAGTAATATTATTATTATTATTTATATAAAATCCGTATGTCGTTAAACAATTATCGTTTTTTTTCGAATTTTTGAATTTTTTCTTTTTTTTTTTTTTTTTTTTTTTTTTTTTTTTTAATTTTTTTATTTTATTTTTTTTTTTTTTTTTTTTAAAAATTTTAATTATTTTAATTTTTTAATTATTTTGGTAAATGAGAAAAGATGTTATTTTTTTTTTTATTTGTTAACATTTGACCAAATTAAACAGTAAAATTAAAACCTTATTTCATGTTATTTATGTTTTTTTAAGAAATTCTTGAAAACTAAAGAATCGGAAAAACTTTTTTTTTTTTTTTTTTTTAAATTTTTACTTTTTTTTATTCATCCACTATAATATAATAACCAATAAGAGATAGAATTGATCAAATCATGATTGGTGAATTCTTTAAATTAATAAATAAAAAAATAAATAATAATTTAGAAAATGAATTATTTGGTCTTATAGTAACAATTGGTAATCAACAAAAAACATTATCTCTAACATCAACAACGATAAAAAATTATAAAAATATAAAAGAATTACAAGATAAATCATTATCAATTTATGATTTAATAACATTACCACAATGTGGGATAAATGATTTTAAATTAATTGAATCATTATCACCGGAATCTAGTCTTCTCAGTAAAAGTAGATTATTAGAGTTAAAAGGATCAAATTTTATATCAATATTATATATTGATCTTTCAAGAATCGAACTTGATATATTAAAATGTCATTTTAGTAGTCTTTTAGAAATAAATGATACAAACATGAAAAATAAAATAATCAATCATTTAAATTTAAATGACTGGCCGAAATTTAATGTATGTATACAATCATCAATAAAATATCATTTGTTAATTATAGTTATTAACCCATTAAACATTTATTAATAAAGATTGGCTTTACAACAATTGGCAATAATTATATATCAAATAACCAAATAGATGATCATGGTGATGATCAAGGAAATTATTTTATAGATTATGATTGTTTCATTAAATTTTTAAACAACAAAGACTATTATAATTTTAAACAATTTTTAAATTTAATTTTAAAATGTGATAATGAATTTTTAGAAATAATCAAATATAAAGAATATCAAAGTCAAATTGAATTTAATTATAGAAATGATGGTGATGGTCAATTATTTAACAAATCATTACAATTAAATAATATAATTTTTGGTGGAAGTTCAACATTAATTGATATACCATTAATACCAAATCCATTTTCAAAAAAGATATCTTTTAATAATAAATCAAATAGTGATTTATTGGTATATACTTCAGATAATAATTGTAATAATAATTTTCAAATTTTATATATTAATGGTAATTCATCAACTAGTATCAACTTAAAGGATCAGTTATTTGTAAATATTGGATTTGTTAATAAAAAAGATCAAATACATATCGATATATTGATTTATAACCTTACAATTAAAAATACCGGTACATCAATTTCAATTAGACAACAAGATTTAAATGATAAAAATAATACTTTATTCACATGTCTAAAAGATGATTTTGAAAGAAATTTCAATATCAAATATACATTCAACAACAACAACAACAATAATAATAGTGATTATATTTCAGAACTATATCTATTAAATAATAAATCATTTGATTCAATTGAAGATATTGACTTTAAAATTCAAAATTTAATTCCAAATTTAATATCAAGTTCAAATATTATTAATTCAACTGTTCAACCCATTAAATCAGTTATCGGAACCAATAAAAATATAATCACCACAACTACAAATTCAATTATATCCAATAAAGAAATTCCAATTGATGAAGATAATGATTGGTATCAAATTGAAAATGTAAAACCACAAATTATTGATCGAGCACAACAACAACAACAACAACAACAACAACAACAACAACAACAATACCTACAATACCCACAACAACAATACCTACAACAACAACAATTGCAACAACAACACCCACAACAACAGTTACATCAACAACCAATTCATAATAATCAATCGATTACAAGGAATCCAAAACTAATAACATTTATTGAATTTCAAGAAATGATATACAATGATGACGAATTATTTAAAAATTTAAAATATGAAACAATTGAACTAAGAAAAGATTTACAATCAATATTTATATATGTTCATTATTTTAAAACAAATCCATTTCAACAAGATTATTGGATTAAAAATAAACATCATGTATCATTATTATTCAAATCATTACATGGCAATATAAAAGATTTAATATTATGGATAAAACGTAATGCAGAAGAATCAAAAATAATGTCTGTCAGTGGGGCAAGACCTTTTGCAAAAGCTGCTGCATCATTTTTGAATATTAGAGATGTTTACATTGAACCGGTTTTAATCGCATCTGAAAAATTGGTAACAACCATCAGTAATCAATTTAACAAATCTGAAATTCAAGAAAGAGATTTATTATTGGATAAGCTATACAACATTATTTCATTTGCAAATGAAGTATTTTTAGAAATTTACTTTAATATAAATTCAGAAAGACCAAAATTACAAGAAATTTTAGATTTAATTTTAGACACTTAAAGTCAATACTATTATTATTTTTATATTAATAATATGTACAAAATATTTATAAAAATATATAAAATAAATTAATAAATCTAGTAATCATATTGTAAAAAAAGAGTAAAGTTTATGTGTACATTATTTATTGTTATGTGTTATTATATTTAAATGCTAAACATGCAATTGGATAATCCTCGCTATTATAAAAGTTTGTGATTATATTGAATTTAGCCTTGGGTATTTCTTTTTCAATTGAATATGTAAAAGGTTGAGAAATGTGACCTCCATCAGAGCTATACATTGGACACTTAAATATATCACACATTATGTATTCTTTTTGTAAAACTGTTACCAGTCCAAGTTTGACAAGGATATGAATAGATCCATTTTTTATAGGTTCAGTTAAAGTTCCATTTACTAAAATTGTAACATTTTGACCTGGTGTTGGGTTATTATTTGAAAATGTTACGCTTTCAATTTGAAATATATCATCTTGTTCACCTCTACCACAATTTTCCCATTGTAATTGACCTTGGACCAATACATAACCCGAAACTAAAAACAATAGTAATATTATTAATACTTTTTTCATTTATTTGTAATACACATTTATTTGATGGTGCTGCTTTATTGTTTTCAAACTTTTTTTTTTTTTTTTTTTTTTTTGGCGTAATATTAAAAGTTTTTTTGTTTTTTTTTTTTTTTCCCAAGGCAACCCACTTTAAAAAAAAAATTCTTTTAAAAATAAAAAAAAAAA
>JACAFY010000561.1:0-11672 GCA_015252635.1 Dictyostelium capitatum
GGCTCGGATATTTTTATAATATAAATTTTAAAATTTTTTTATTAAAAAAAAATTTTTTGGTTTTTTTTAATTTTTTTTTTTTTTTTTTTTTTTTGCATAATATACTTTTTTTCTTATTATTACAAAATATATTTTGAAAAAGAAGTAATATAATTAAATTTTTGAACATCTTTAATAAATTAAACAATTATATCATTGTTGTAAACATATCATATGATGATGTGTTATGTTCTATAATTGTAACAAATAATATCGTTGAAAATTTTTTTTTTTTTTTTTTTTTTTTTTTTTTTTTTTTTTTTTGGTTTTTTTAAATTTTTACATGCAAACAACAAAAGTGTCACCACATTATTTGATATATTTTTAAATTTGCTTTTTTGTACATAGGTGTTTATATATTGTGTGTTTGTGTATTAAATATATTATATTAGGAAGTGGTATAACACCCTTTATATTTTATTTATAATTAGAATAATTAATAATAATAATAAACAACCACAATAAAAATGAATCAAGTATTTTTCACAAAAATTAGAAGTTTAGTGTCAGCAGATAGACATAGATTTAAATCTAAGGAAATGGATATAGATTTGGATTTATCATATATCACCGATAATATCATAGCAATGGGGTTTCCAAGTGTTGGTTTAGAATCTGGTTGGAGAAATAGTATTAATGATGTTTGCACATTATTAACAAAAAGACATAATAGTAAATTTATGATTTGGAATCTATCAGAAAGAGTATATGATTATGAAAAATTAAATAATCAAATTTTAGAGTATGTATTAAAGTGTTATAAAAATATATTTTATTTGTTATATGTATATACATATTAATAATAATATATATAATATTTTAACAATACAGATTCCCATTTCAAGATCATCATCCACCACCACTTAGCTTATTATTTGAAATTGTAAATTCATTAGATAATTGGTTAAAAGCAGATACAGAAAATGTAGCAGTTGTACATTGTAAAGGTGGTAAAGGTAGAACTGGATTAGTTATTTGTTGTTATCTTTATTATAGTTGTCAATTTGATAAAATGGTTGACTCTATGGATCATTTTGCAGAGAAAAGATCAAAAATTAAAAAAGGTGTAACTCAACCATCACAACAACGTTATATAAATTACTTTAAAGAGATTGTATCTGGTAGTCATATGGTTGAGGAATTCATGTTGACATTTCGTTCAATTGAAATTGGTCCATTTTCTAAAGAACAAGCAAATTCATTATCTTTTGAAGTATTTGAACATGCAAAAGAACCAATACTTTATTTTTCAAGTTCCTCAAATTCAATTCAGTAAGTATATACTATATACATTTCACATACTATAATATAATGTTATTAATATACACTACATACTAATATATATGACATATCAAATATATAGAATTGTACCAATTGAAGTTGATATCAAAAATGATAATAATGGTGAAACAACCACAACTACACCAGTTCAATTATATAAAATTATAATATTAATTCAAAAAAAGGTATCAAATGATTTATTGATTAGAGTTTACAAAGGAGATACAGGCAAAGGAAAAGGAAAGATGAAAAAACAAATATTTCATTTAATATTCAATGTTGCATTTGTAAATTTGGATCAATGTGTATTTGGAATTAAAGAATTTGATCATTTTAAAAGTTCAAAAAAGTATAATCAATCATTGAAATTGGAATGTAGATTTCAAAATAATTGTACTGGTGCTCCTGATCATTCATTTAAAATTTGGAATATAATGTCATTGAAATATCAAAGAACTAAATCTGCATTGACTGGTAGTTTAAATAATAGTGGTAATAGTATAGGTGATATAAATAATCAAAATAATAATAATAGTATCAACAACAGTAGTAATAGTATTGGTGGTAGTGGTAATAAATTAATAATAAATTCAACAAATAGTTTAAATGGTAGTAATAATAGTACACCAACAACAACTACCACCACTACCACAACAACAACAACAACAACATCAACATCAACAGGAACAATTTCATCTGAACAAAGTACACCAACATTAACAACAAGAGGAGGTGGTTCAAATTTAAATTTAGATCCAACAACAGATAATTCATCATCAATGTTTTCAGAAATAATAGATAGTAAAGATTGTAATAATAATAATAATAATAAAATCAAACTTAGTGTAAATAGTAATACAAGTAGTAGCGGTAATAGAAATAGTGATAGTTCAATGGTAACTACTGATAGCAATAATGACAGTAGTGATACAGATGAAAACGATGATGATGAAGGTACTAGTGGTAGTGGTAAAGAATGTAGTAGTAAAGATAATAATAATAGTAATACTAATAGTAATAATAATAATAATAATGATAACAATAATAACAAATGTAATAATATAAACAACTCTTGTAATAATAATAATAATAATAATAATAATAATAATAATAATAATAATAATAATAATAATAATAATAGTGGTAACCAAGATTCAGATTCAGAAATACCAGTAAGAAAAAGAAAAGATACGTTGTGGACAAGTTTGGTAAAAGTCAAACCTTCTCCAAATTTATCAAGGCGCTCAATTTTCAATATACATAGACAATCAGCAGTGGTAAAAAAAGGAACCCAAAAATCGGAAGCTGAAGTTAATAATGGTAATAAAAAGGAATGTGATAGTAATGATGGTGATGGTGATGGTGATGGCAATGTTACAGAAAACGTGGCTATAAAAATTGATGATTTAAAAGAGACAGAAAAAGAAAATATAGAAAATCTCGCTAGTGTATCTCTTAATAAAGTTGAAGAACAAGGTTAACAAGTTTATGTGTTAATTCTTTTTTTTTTTTTTTAATTTTTTAAAAAAAAAAAAGTAAACAATTGTATGTAAAGAAGTTATTATTTGAAGTATATTTAATTATTATAGTTATTTTTAGATTTTTGATTCAAATTACAGATACAAGATTATCATATTAATATTTATGTAATTTTATAATTTTTTGTTTATTTTGGCTATACTTCATTGTTTATTCTTAAATTTTTTTGTTAAATTATTGATCATTTTTACTTTTATAAAACATCACAACAGGAGTATACTACCTTTCTCACTAATTTTTTTTACTTTGGGTTGTAATTTTAATGATGTTTGTAAATTTATTTAAATACAAATGGTAAAAAGATTGAAATGTGTAATTTAGGAAACATTCATTTAAAATTTCCCAAACCCGCTTGTTTTTTAAATTACTATTATGTGTATTACACATATAAAAATGGAAAATAGATTTGTGTGAAATTTTCAACGCACAGATATTTTCCAGCAAATATTAAATTTTTAACATTAAAAAAAAATAAAAAAAAAATTAATTATTGTGGTTTGATTATAGTGTGGGTTAACATCGATATTATTTTTTTTTTTTTAAATTTAATTTTTTTTTTGTTAATTAACTTCTTTCAATAATAACAAATAATAATAGTAAATAAAATGAACACAATAGTTTTATTAGTAATAGTATTGATAACATACCTCTTGTTTAAAAATGTAATGTATAATTAAAACATTGAATACATATGTAAATAAAATACCAATAATAATCTAATATCAAATTATCTTATTAGAATGATAGAAGAAGTAAAATTAATTCTAAAATACCAGGACCATTAAATAGAAATATACCAATATTAGGAAGTTTAATAGCAATGAAAGGTGATACACATTTAATATTAGAGAGATGGTATAAGAAGTATGGTTCAGTTTACTACATAAAAATGGGTAATGTTCACACAGTGGTTTTAACAGATTTTCATGTATTAAAAAAAGCATTTGTTGAAAATTCAGAAGTATTTTCAACTCGTTTCAGTTTACCAAGTAGATATCATTTAAATGATTGTCAAGATATTGTAAATGAAAATGGTATTAAACATTCAATTCTCAAAAAAGTAGTATTATCAGATATGACACCAACTAGAATTAAAAAAGCAGAAAGTCATATACAAAGTGAATGTATAAAGTTAATTTCATTATTGGATAAACATGCAGAAGATGGTAAACCATTTTTATTGAATAAATATATATCAATGTTTTCACTGAATGTTATTTTAAGATTTTTATTTGGTGTTGATTATCCATATCAACAAGTTGATGATACATGTGGTTTAGTAAATTGCATTAAAAGTTATTTCATTGCTGCTGCTATGGTTCATCCATCAGATTATATTCCATTTTTACCACAATCAAAAGAAACTGCATACTATAAGGGAAATGTAGAATTAACAAGACAACTCAATATATTAATTGAAAAGTATAAATCAATGGAAGATATTGACGGTGAAAAAGAATTATCAATTTTATCGAAATTGATGGCTGAATGTGACAAAGGTAGTTTTACATGGACTGGTTTAGTTTCATCTTGTATTGATATTCTAGTAGCAGGTAAAGTATTTCTTCAAAATTAAAATCATTTGAATTTATAGGTGGATAAACAATCCAAATATTATACTGATAAATTAGTAATTTAGGCACAGATACTTCTTCAAATTTAGTAACATTTGCACTTATAGATTTGATAAACAATCCAAATATCCAAAATAAATTATATGAAAATATAAAGAGTGCAGTTAAAAGTGAAAATCAAGAAAGTGAAGATAAATTAGTAATTTCATATTCCAAATACCGTTCATCCATTCCTTATTTACAATTGGTCATCAAAGAGGCATTTAGAAAGAATCCTGTAGCTCCATTATCATTACCACATATTACAACACGTGATGTTGAAATTGAAGGTTACACAATTGCTGCTGGCACAACAATTATTCAAAATGTTTACTCTAGTCATAGATCAGGAAAGTATTATCAATCACCAGAACAATTCATTCCTGAAAGATTCCTTGATGTTAATGGTGGAGCTGGCGAAGGTTTTGGAAGTGGTACCCATTCAAATTTACTCCATTTTGGAATTGGTCCAAGAGATTGCGTATGTATTTTATTGCTTTTATTAAAGTATTTAAAAGGATTAATTGCTAATTAATAGTTTCATTGTTTTTACTATTTTTAGATTGGTAAAAACTTGGGTGATGCTGAAATCATGTCTGTACTCGCAACTCTTTTAAATAGATATGAATTTTTAAATCCAAATCCATCAAAACCATTAAATGATAAAGGTATATTTGGTGTTGTATTAGGTTGTCCTGATGTTTGTGTTTCAATTAAAAAAAGAATTTAAATAATAACAATAATAAATAAACAAAACAAATAGATTATATCAATTAATAAACTATTTTTATTAATAGTTCGATTTTTAGTTTATTTAATACCATGATACTTGAGTTAATATAAAAAATAGGACCAAACACTAGTATCATTTAACCATTCCGGTTGACATTCAATTATTACAGATTGAGAAGAGAAACCATTATTGATACTGTATAGAGTCATATTTAATAAATTTGTAGTTTGATCTAAATCTTTTGGTGCAAAGAAAATCAAATATTCTCTATCTTGTGATAACATGTACTGAGTGAACATGTAATAACGACTGCCAAGATGAACCGATAACATTTTGACAACACTTTTATTTTCCAATGATACAAGACTAACTGACATCCAATCATTAGTATCAGTAGTATCAGAACCTAGAATATATAATTGATTTTTAGAATCTGTAAACATAAAATCAATTGTTTGATGCACACCGCCAATGTTTGAATATATTTCTTGAGTTGAACTTGGTGTTGATAAATCATAAGTTAATATATTAATTGGTGAATAATTGGTTGTTGGATAATACACAATATACATTAAATTATTTAATGTATTGTATGTTGAAGTAGAAGATGTTGTTGATGGACGGTAATCCATGCCAACTAAATTTAACTCTGAAATTTGTGATAACCCAGTATTGAAATTTAATGACAAGGTAAAATAATTTGGATTACTTTCCTCAGAACCACCTTTTGAAACTATTACATATGCCACTTTATCAATAAAGAAAAATGGTGAATATATTCCTGTATAATCCATTGCACTACTAACTGTTTCTAAAATTTGGCAAGTTGTTTTCTTATTAATTTAATTTAATTATAATTGAAATATTGTTTGTTAGTAAACTGGTACATCACAAATCAATGTAATATTATTTACTTACTTGGAATCCACATGACAATAAATAGTATTTACTATTAGAATCATCTTCACAAATAATAATTATCTAAAATAATTGAGAGTGAAAGTTAGAAACTACAGTGTATTGCAATTTTCGAAACAAATAAATAAATAAATTAAACATACAGCATCTTGATCTGAATCATACGATAAGATAGAGTCAACGGTATAACCCCAAGGTTCAGCAAATGTAGTTGAAATAATTACATCATTTGAATTTATATTATAAGTAATTGCATTTAGACTTGTTGCATCGGTAAATCCAGTAATTGTATAAAGTTTATTAAAATTTGTTATTGCATTTGATGGTTTAACAACTTTCAATAAAAAACTTGAAAATATTGATAAAAATAAAATAATTATTATTTTATTATTCATTTTATATGTAATGGATGGATGAAAAATAATTTTTAAAATTAAAATTAAAATAAATCAAAAATTTATCCAGATATTTTTCGAAAAAATTTATCAAAGGATATTTTAAAATTTTCGTCATAATAAAACTCTTTGGAAGTTTTTTTTTGATATTTTAAATGGAAGTTTGTTTGTTCAAAGAAAAAAAGTGTAGTTATACATAAACATCAGGGCAACAATATTTCAATTAAAAAAAAGAATTTCAAATAATAATAGTAATAAACAAAAACAAATAGACTATTTTTATTAATAAATCGATTTTTGGTTTATTTATAAACCATTTTATGTGTTATGTTATTATTAATTAATTATTAACATCGTCAATAATCATTGGAATTGGTTCATTATTATATTCGTTATTTTGATTGGTTCTCGTATTATCACCATTTTCGATTGATTGTTGTTGTTGTAATTGTTCTTGTTGTTGTTGCTTTTGTAATTGTTCTTGTTTTAATAATTCAGCTTTAGCTTTATTTGTAATTGGCTCAATTTTGAAAATTTCACTATCTTTGTGTAAATCTAAAAATTTATAAACCAATTTTTTAGTTTCTTCTTGACCCTTATCCAAAAACAAACAACCAATAAAAGATTCTAAATAATCACCCAATTTCTTGACAGGCATTGTTTCACGAGTTTCTTTGGAGATGTTTGGTGGAAGATTTAACTTTTTACTAATTTCTGATAAATATGTATTTCTAACCAAACGGGAACGATAATCAGTGAGTACACCTTCTTGTTCATCAGGAAATGCAATGTAAAGGAAATCCGATACATAGAAATCTAATACTGCATCACCAACATACTCTAAACGTTGGTATGATTTCGGACTTGTGTAATTTGATGATGAATAAGAGAATGCTTCTTCAAGTAACGATGGATGATCAACGAAAATACCAGATTCAATTTGAAATATACGTAATTCACTTGAAATTACAGTTTCTTCCAATGATGAATGATACTTTGGATATGTTGTATTTGTATCATTGAAAATCCAACGTACAATGAATTGATATGCTTCAATGAAACCTCTATCAATGTAAACTGCTCCAATTAATGCTTCAATTACATCTGCATGTGGTTTCTTTGAATCTTCACCAGTTGATAAACGTAGTATTTCATCTAGACCAATTCGTTTCGATACTTCAATTAAATTATCATTCTTTGTGTAATCTGATCTCTCTTGTGATAACAAACCTTCTTTTGATTCTGGATATTTAAAAAATAAATAGATTGTGCTAGCCAATTTCAAAATTGAATCACCAAGAAACTCTAAACGTTGATTATCACCCATGTATGGTTGATAATGATTGAATATTGCCAATTGATTTGGTACTTTTCTTGCAACGGTTTTGGTTGATGGATGTGTGAATACCTCTCTTAGAGTTCTAGTTGATTTAACGCAAATAACTTTGGAATTTAAATGGGACAATCTTAATGACCATGTCAATTCCGAATAAAATGGTAAAATTGCAACTTTGGTGAACGAATGAATTAAATCTGTTATACCCAAAATACGTACTGTAGTTGGATCTTTTTGAAAGTATTTAAAATGTTTTAAATATGCATGTAAATCAATGGATTCAATGTTATCTGGATAACTTGTTTTATAGTTGGTCCAATTTACCGGATTTTCAACTTGACCTTTTTCATCGAAAAACAATATACACTTTAATTTCCAATATTCTTCGTTTACTCTTGCACTTGTATGTGAACAAAATAATGGTGAAAATGTAACCTTTTTAATTTTTAATTTATCAACCATTTGATTTTGACCATCTGCATCACCTTCATTGTCACTATCATCAAAAGCAATTGCTACTGCATTTAATACTGATACATCACCATATTGATTTTGATAACCACTACCACTACCATTTGCACCACTTACATTACTCGAATTATTATTACCATTACTATCACTACCATCATTATCACCACTACCTTTACTTAAATTGTTTAAATGATTTTTATTATGAACTTCTTGAAGTATTTGAGGATGATTTGTAATTTCAGTTACAGATTGATGGTCAATACCACGACAAATTGCAAAATCATTGAATCTAGTTGCCAAAACTTTTCCAATGAATAAATCATCCATTTTCTTTTGAAATTCAACATCATTATGATCCATGAAATCCCAATCTGACGGTATTGAATCGTAAACTAATAAGTCCAATAGCGTATCTAATAGTGTTCTTGATGGATCAGATAAACAAGTTACTTGTGGTATCATAAAATATCTGCCTAAATGATCAGAGAATTCCAAATATTTTTGACCCAACATCTGTGAGAAAAAGCAATTATGAAATGTAATCATCTTTTGAAAATCCTTTTTACTCATTTCAATGTATCTTGATTTTGTTAAACCAATTCCAAAATGATCACCTTTTGAATTTAATATATGAATGACTGGTTGTATCGGTAATTTCTCAGTTGTGTATAATAAAAAGTTTGAAAACAAATAATTTTTTCCTCTGTGAATAAATGGTGTTGTCTGTAATATGAACGTATTTTTATAAATCAATATTAGTAATACTTTTCATACATATGTGTGATAGTTTTTATAAATAATAAATTATAATTACATTATTTGGATGAGATATTACAACATTGTAAATATAAAATGGTATAACCTCAGGTACAATATCTGAAACTACTGCTAATTGGATTTCTTGGAATTTGATTTTTTTTCTGACAACGAATTTGTTATCGAGTTTCTTGTTACTATTGGTGTTGATCTCGTTGTTGTGGTTGATTTTGATTTTTTTATTGGCTCTTCCTCCTCCTCTTTCTCTTCCTTCTCTGTCTCCTCCTTCTTCATCACTATTTCCTTCTCTATCTTCACATTTAAATGATTGTTGCTCATTTCTGTTTCCCGAAACTCCATTCCCATCTTTTTTCTCTTTAACGACTTCGTTGTCGGTTGTTCTAGTTGTTGTTGATGTTGATGTTGATGAATCGGAGAAACTCCGAAAACAATCTGAATCTGTTGGAGTTGTTGTATTGGATTCTTTGGTAATCAAATCATCTTGATTTGTTGATGCTGATGCTGATGTTGTTGTTGTTATGGTGGTTTTGGTGGTTTTGGTGGTTGGAAAAGTAGAGGTATCTATAATATCTAATATTGGTGGTTGGTCTTCTTGCTGTATGGTTGTTGTTTGTTTATCCTCTGTTGTTTCATTTGGTATTGGTTGTAAATCAATTTTAATTGGTGTTTCCACTGCTGTAATTGAATTCAATTCATCTGTGGTTAAAGAGGTTGGTGGTTGTTTTTTATTATTTACTGATTTTGGTGTTTTATTTGCTTGTGAATGTGGTACTGGAATTGAATATAACTCGATGTTTTCGGTTGGAGTTACTGAACAACTTTCAACAAATGTTTTTAATGTTGTCAATTCTTTTTCAAGTTTTTGATGTGAATCCAATATAATTCTAATTTGATTTTGATAAAATGATTCCATTTTATCCAATTTATTTGAAAGTGATTCAACTTCTGATTGTAATGTATGAATATGGTTTGTTTGTTTAACTTGATTTACAACTGGATTGTAATGAGTTGGATTTGGAAAATCATATTTTTTTAGAACACTTAGAATGTCAACTGGATTTGATAATGACGATGAATGTACAACTTGTAGTGAAGATGAAGATGCTGATTGTGTTATTTGCATTGGCGTATTATATACTGAGTTATTATTACTACAATTTGATATTGCTGAATGTGTTGGTGTTGTTGGTGACATCATACCATGTTGCTGTTTACTCCCATTACCATTACAATTATTATTATTGTTGATTGAAGGTGATGAATTCACTATTGGTAATCTTGGATCAATTGGTTTTGTTGGTGTTTCAATTCCATTATTATTTCCATTAAATATCGATCCAGAATTAACTAAATTCATACCATTCATATTATTCATACCATTCATATTATTCATACCATTCATATTATTGTTCATACCATTCATATCATTCATACCATTCATATTATTATTATTATTATTACCAAAATTCATATTATTGTTATTATTATTGATGTTCATATTATTATTATTATTATTGTTGTTGGTGTTGTTATTGATATTCATATTCATATTATTATTGTTATTGTTACTGAAATTATTATTCATATTATTCATATTATTATTAAAATTATTACTAAAGTTGTTGCCCATATTCATGCTATTCATGAATGCATTACCATTGATGTTATTAATTGGATACACTTTTTGAGCAGGAACTGAAAATTCTACTGGAAAACCTTCCATTGTACTTAAATAATCTAAAATATTTTTAGCACAATCTTTCTCTGCATCTTTTTTTGTTTTTCTCCAACCAGATTCAATTTCTTTATTATTTACTAAAACTACAGACTATATATATATATATATTATGATGAATGTGAATATTTGTTATTAGTATTGTATTAATCATAAGGAGTAAAATAATAATACATTATAAAAGTATAAGTTACCTTGAAATCTTTATTATGCTCTGAACCTCTAGATTCAGTTGTATATGTAACAAGTGGTAATTTCCTCTTTTGTAGCCATTCATTCAATTGTACTTTTTCAGAAAGCTGTTTTGACATTTTATTGAATGTTTAGTATATAAAAAATAACTAATGTACTAAAAATCTTAACTATAATTATATTATATTGTATTATATACACAAAATGATCTATGTATATATAATAAATATAAGTGTGTTTTAAATAAACTAAAAAAAAAAAAAAAGCAATCAGAGATAGTAAATATAATATTTTTAACAACTCCTAATACCACAAATTCTATTAGGATCTATTATTATATATAATTACTATGACAATGATCTTCGTGTGTGGGGTATATGGTGTGTTTAAGTGTTTAAGTGTGAATATGAGTGTATATGAGTGTATATGGTGTGTGTGTGTGTGTGTGTGTGTGTGTGTTTGTGTGTTTGTGTGTGTGTTTGTGAATATGTACAATAATATATAAAAAATTAAAAATGAAACAACGAAATTAAAAATTATAAAAAAAAATTGAAAAAAAAAAAAAAAAAAAAAAAAAAAAAAAAAAAAAAATTAAAATTAAAAAAAAAAATATATTTAATAAAAATAATAAAAAAATATAATT
>JACAFY010000571.1:0-11288 GCA_015252635.1 Dictyostelium capitatum
AAAAAAAAAAAAAAAAAAAAAAAAAAAAAAAAAAACCACAAAAAAACTTCCTTTTGACTTCCCCATCAAAAAAATAAAAAAAAAAAAAAAAAAAAAAAAAAAAAAAAAAAAATATTGTTGGTATTAAATAAAATATCAACAAACATAAATAATTTATTTTAAAATAACCTTTTGCTCTCAAAATGAATAATAGTAATGATACTTCTATTAGTAATAGTAATGATAAAAATGAAATATTATTTTGGAAAGTGATACATAATAAATATTTATTTCATAAAATAATTAATTTTATAGAAATTGGTGAATGGAATAAATATGACAGTTCAAAAAAACAAATACCAAATACAATTAAATTTAAATATATAGATTCATATGAATGGATGCTTGAAAAAAAAGAATATTCATTATTGAAATGTAAATTGGAAGCTGGTGAAATCAAAACAATTGGATTAAAATCATTAGAGAGATTATTTAAATTGGGTGAATTTCAAAATAACAACAATGGTAATAAAGGTATATCAAAAGAACAAGTTGAAATTGATAAAGTAAAAGAAATTGAAACATTTCAACTATTATTAAAGTACAAATATGAAGAAATGATGAAATATGAATTATATGAAGTAATTACAGGAAATAAAGAAGCAATTAATATATTAAGTAATAGTGAAATTTACAATTATCCAATGTCATCAAATCACATATTAAATGAAATTCACATTTCATCAATATCAGTAGTTGAAATAGTTATAAAAAATTTAAATATAGTATTAGAAGTAGTTAAAAATAATTCAATTTTATATGCATTTTGTAATCAAAAACATAGAGATAAAATGTTGGAATTAATTTTAAATAATACTCAAATGTATAATTGTCCTCCTGTTATTGATCGTGATGGTAGTAAAGATGATAGTGAAGATGTTGAAATCATTAAATTAGAAGCACATGATATATTTTATATCAAATCAAAAGAAATTAGAAATAAATTATTATCATTAAATTATTTTAAACCAATCAATGAAAGTTTAATTAAAAGTCAATTTCCAACAAACTACATTAAATTAATTAACCATTTAAATCAAATTAACATTATTGGTAAAGAAATTGAAAATCATTTCTATATAAATAATTCAAAATCATTTAATGAACAACATGATTTCAACGAAATTTACATTACCCAAAATAATATATTATTGGATGGTATTAAAATTCGTGATATATATGAATATGGAGTTGGTTCATTTAGCGCAAATTCATTGAAATATCTATTATCAATTAATGATAAATTTTGTAGTACTTTATCTAAATATGGTAATTTTGAAAATATACAACTTATAGATAAAAGAAGTACAAATGAAATTATTGAGTTTATTAAAGTTTATACCAATAATTTTAAATATTTTTCAAATTTTCATTCATCTGAAAAAATCATTCAATTAATATTATCAAGTAAATCAAAAGAACATTATCAAAGTTTGGTTAATGCAAATTCACCAAATTGTGAATATGATGTTTTAACAGTTTATTTAAATTGGACATGGGGACCATTAATTTATAATCGTGATAATATTACAAAAGATGAATCATCAATTGATTGGTTGGTTGAAAATGGTTATAATGCTGGTAATTTATTAGTTTTTAAATTTTCATTTTCAAACATCAAATTATTAGAATATGCAATTAAAAAACAATTCTTTAAAGACCAAGAAAATGGAGTTATTCAAATACACTACAATAAAATAATTTATAATGCTATCGAAAATTGTGATCTTGAATTGTTAAAGAATGTCAAGCATTTTCAAATTATTCAGAATATTCAAATAACCTTTGGTTTCAAGAAATATTTAATAAATCAGATATGAAATTATATAGAAATGATACAACTGAAAATGTAATTGAATTATTAAATTACTTGTATTCACTTTGTAATTCATGTAATTTAAGAATTATCAATTTTTTAATTGATGATTGTTTTTCAAAAATACATAATAATCATAAAACAACAACAACAATAACTACAACAAAATTAAATTATTTCAACATAAATCCAATTTTAGAAGAATCAATTTATTCATTTACAATTGCAATATGTACATTCAAACCATCAATTATTTCAATATTTTTAAACAATAATTTCAACCCAATAAAGACTCATTCAGAATCATTTTTAAAATGTTGGTTTGCAAATTCATCAATTGAAATTGCCAATAATAATGACAAAAAATGTCCAATTCATTTTAACCATAGACTCATTTATGATTACCGTGAAATTGAATGTTTAAAATATGTTACATCAAATGAATCACCAGATCAAATAATTTTGTGTATTGGTTTATTAGTTGACAATTATGGAATTGAAAATAATGAAGAATCATATTTCAAAAATATTGAAATTGTTATTAATCATTTATTAAATAAATTAATATCAAGTAGATTATCAACCATTGAACAAATTAAATTTATACGTTCCAAGATTATCAACTGTTTTGGTAAATCATTTACTTTTCAACATTCAACATTTCAATGTTATTATTACATTTTATTAAAATCACCAAGATTATTATTATTTATATTGGCATTACAACTGAAACTGGTAAAGATAAAAAAAGTGAATTTAAACTTTCGGATAACTTACTTTCAATTGCATCTAAAAATTTAGATTCTCAATCATTCAAATCATTAAAATTAATTAATAATATTACATGTGTTTTTTTGGATTCTATAAAATAAAATAAAATAAAATAAATTGTATTGTTTTTACATTATTACATTATTATAATAATTATAAAATTCACCAAAAAGATATTTATAAATATCTTTAGATTAAAATTATGCGGTTGGGGTGATCACTTTTTTTTTTTTAAAAATTTTTTTTTATAAAATTAAAAATAAAACAATTAATAAAATGAAATTTATAATAGTATCTATTATTTGTTTAATTTATTTAATTTATTTAAATAAAGTAGAATCAGAACCTATACTTAATTGGAGATATAAATGGACTGATGATGGCAATGGAATGATATTATCTGGAATAGAATTCTCTACAGATGTTACTGTTAGTAACATAGTATTTATAAATAATAAAACATATACTGCATCAGTAGCTACATCATTTGGAGAAATTACAGTGATTCCAGATGAATTTGAGGTTGGTAGTTTAATGGTTACATCTGTTCAAGTTGGAACATCAGTATCAAATACACAAAATTTTCATTATTTCAAATCGATTTCGATGACAGCACAAAATTTAAATTCAACTGGTGGTGTTGCTACATGGGAAGGTTCATTTGGTATATCAGATCCAAATATTGTAACATTATCAATTTTTCTAACTTTTCCATGTGAAATTGTATCAATTACTCCAACAAATATCACATTTCGATATCCATATATTGGTTATGCCACAACCAATGCTATAATTTTAAATATTGGTGGATTAGATGTGGTACAATATATTTCAACTGTAATGCCAGGTAGTCCTATAATAGATCTTAAATATTCGTGGGATATCAGTGATGGAATAAAGTCAATGGTGATAACAGGTAGTTGGTTTGGATATGAATATCTTAATAAAGTTTATATTAATGATAAACTATCTGATTCAACCTATGCAAAAGGATCAACTATTCCAGGATCTTCAAATGATCAATTACAATTATTTCAAATGCAACTAGTAAATTAGTTACTGGTTCAAACATTATTGTTCAAATTTCAACTAGTGAAATATTGATATCAAATTCTGTAATTTTTACTTTGGTTGATCCAATTTCAGAGAATAATATACCAATTTTCAATACAACTGGTGGTATTGTATCAATTGAAGGGTCATTTAACAAAGAAGCAAAAGCTTTAATTTCAATTAATGGTACTGAAGTAATAAGTAGTTCAACTTCTAATTCAACAATAACATTTACATACCCATCTGTTAGTGTTGCTGGTGAATATTATTTACAAATAATAATTGGTGAATATGTTTTTACAAAAGTCATAACATATGAAGTACCAAATGCACCAACTCTAGATAATAAATATTCATGGGTAATTGATGATGGTGGTAATGGGAATTCATTAGTTTTAACTGGTAATTGGTTTAGTTATGTTAATTTAAATAGTATTATAATTAATAGTGAAAGTATTGCTAATGAATTAGCAATTGGGTCAACTATTGAAGGATCATCAAATGATCAAATTGTACTTGATTCATCAATAACACAATCAATGTCAATTGGTTCAGCATTCACAGTTCAAGTTGAAAGTAATAATCAGGAATCAAATATTGTTTCATTTGTTTTAATTAATCCAATTTCAATGATTACAACAAATTTAAATTCAAATGGTGGTACAAATGTAAAATTCCAAGGTTCATTCAGTACAAATGATTCAAGTATTGTTAAACTTTTAATTAATGGTACGATTGATTGTCAAGTTACTGCTATATCTCCAACAGAAATCACTTTTTCACATCCAACAATAGTAGTAGGTGATTATGATTTACTTTTAAATATTGGTTGTGTAGATTATAAAACAACTGTATCTTTTATTTATGTATCACCCAACCCTTCTGTTAGTCCTGCTACTTCTGCTAATCCTACTACAACAACAACAAGTAGTCAAACTTCTTTATCATCAGAAGATAACCCATCAATTTCATCTAAATTATCCATTTCTATATTCACAATAATACCAATTGTATTTTTATTTATTTAATCAATTTTTAAATAAAGAACAACCAAAAAAAGGAATATTTTATAATGTAAATATAAAGAACAACCAAAAAAAAAAGAATTTAAATGCAGGTGTTGTTAAATAAAAAAAAATAATTGTGTTGGAAAAAAATTATTATTTGGTGGTAGTGTGTGGTATCGAGATATAAAAATAAATAACAATAAAATAATAATATTATATATTCTTTGAAATAATAAATAAAAAGATTCTAAATAAATAAGTTGTTGTAATAATTTCACACAATGACAACTAAATATAGGTGTATTCATGATGAATATTCATTAAAAGAACTAAAAAAAAGAGGTTTTGATCTTTATTTGGACCAATTTACAGATCCAGATACTTTCCCAAGCATACAACCAGGGTATTGTGTAGAGGAATGTAAAGAAAAAATGAAAGAGATTTGCAGAATAACATATGAAAGTTTCCTCAAAACTGTGACAGAATATTATGATGATGCAAGAATATTCGACTATAATCTAGAAGAAAATCCACTAGAATGTAATCTTTGGGAGTACACCACATTTTTAAAATCAAAAAAAATTATGGCCCCCGACAAAGAAGAAACAATGATAATAAAATCTATGAAAGTTGGTATTCTTGATGGTAAACCAGTTAGAATTTGTCAAGTACCTGGTGGTACCAAATGTGAAATAGATGCAACATCCCTTCCATAATCAAGAAGAGAAAGAAGAAGAAGAAAATGATGATGATGGTGATGAATAAAGTGATCCTTTAACTTAAATAAATATTTTTACTATACATTAATTTAAATAAAATAATACGGTCGCATCATTGATAAAATTAACGTGTTTTTATTATTTTTTTTTTTGAATTTTTATGCGCGCAACCAATTTTTTTTTTTTTTTAATTTTTTTCATTTTAAATTAAATACAATAACGATACCATATCACCATCCACAACCTCTCAATATATATTGTAATGAATGAATCAATAATTATAGAAACAATAAATCAAATAGTGTCAAAAGAATACCTTAGTATTCAAGATATTAATAACTTAATTGAACAAATTAGTCTCTTAGATTTTGATAAGGCATTAGAATCAATATCAAACAATGGTTATCATTTAATTAAACTATTATGTAATGAAGCAAAAAAAGTAATATACGTAATACTAACATCACCATTTCAACAGTAACACTATTATATTTAATACAAATTACTAATATATTCCAACTATTACGTACATACACACAGAGTATAGATTCAAATTTAGTAACAGAAATTATAAAATTTATAAATGAAATAGCAAAAGTAGATGAAAATATAATAACCATTTTAATAGAATCAGAATCATTTAATTGGATTATACCAAACTGTTTCATTGTAGAGGAAACATTGGCAGTTAATTATCTTACTGCTTTGATACTTATATTTTGTTCATCTGATAAATCACCATTACCATCAAGTGAATTATTAAAACTGGATGATTCATTCTTGGATGAATTAATAGAATTATCATTAAACTATAAAGATTATTATGAAACGGATTATATACATTTATTATATTTTACAATGGTATGTATTAAACAATAACAATAAATAGTATATATTTTCACACCTAATACGATTGTTATTTTTACGAATACCATACAGTTTGGATATCAAAAAAATATAGTTAGTGATGGATATTCATTATTAATTCAAAAGTTATATTCAAATAAACAAGCACCACATATTGGACCTGAAATGATATCATTATTAAATAGAGGTAAATTAGAATACAAACAATTACTACCACAATGTTTATCAATGATAAATGATTTATTTACGTATAGTCAAGAATACAGTTTACCTTGTTTTTTCTTTACATTGGATATTAAAGTACTGATTGATATAATAATAAGGGAAATTAGTAATCTAGATGAATTAGATCCATCAAGATGGCAATTTTTAGAATTATTATCAACAATAATCGATCATCCAGAATATATTAAATTAAATGATCACAACACAACAGCAGAAGAAAATCAAGATAACTCCTCTTCCTCCTCCTCCAATAACACATCATTTTATAAAGTTGATGACATTAAAAATGTATTATCAATATTAAGTGATGAAAGAAATCAAGAAACAGATCCACAATCAACTTATTTATCAAATTCAATTTTAAAGAAATTAAATAAATTAAGAAAATAATAATACAAGGATAAGGTTTTAAATTATGTTGTTTGTTATTTTTTTTATTTTTATGTTGTTTTGTTATTATTTAAATAGAGAGATGAAAAGAAGGATAATGATACAATGTTATTTGTGTGGTGATGATTGGATGTTGAATGTTGTTGATGATGATGATGATGTTGAAGTTGATTATAATTTAACAATTGGACTTGGATTATTTGAACCAATATTAAGTGAAGAAGTTGATTGATTTAAACTATTATTACTACCACTACCACTATTACTTATATTATTTATATTACCACTACTATTGTTGTTGTTATTACTACTTGTACTACCAGATAAACTATTATTACTATTATTTAATTCTCTTGCACTACCTAAATTAATTGAAGATGATGAACCAGTTGTACCAATTAATGATGGTTGTTGATATAAACCAACTACAGGACTATTAACAACGGAAGATAATGATTCAGCGAGATTTGATAAATCATATTCAGTGTATTTTGGTAATTTGTTTATAAATGTTGAAACTTGATGAACAATTTGTAAATTGTATGGGAATTGATACTTATTGAGTATTATCGTAAGGATATTGTAAAGGTTTTGACGTTTTGTGAAATTAATTAAATTATTCATATTTGATGGTTGATCTTTTTCAATTGTTGCAATATCTTCACGAATGATATCAATTAATGGTACACATGCAGGTTGAGCTTTAGCTAATGCATCACGATATAAACGATAATTATCAGTTTTTGTGAATAAATTCTCTTGTTCAGCAATAATTTCACGATGACGTGGTGTAAAAAGATCTTGTCTTGCTGCTAATAATGGATGTTGAAGACCTTGTAACATTGAATGTAGTGTTTGGAAATTATTTAATTGTCTTAAACATTCTAATGTTCTAATGAATTTATCCAACATTTTCATTTTGTTTTTTTTATCACGTGATTCATTCAATACAGTATAAACTACCCAACGTGATACATCAGTTGCACGATTAAGGAATGTCATTAAATTTGGTGATGTTGCCATATTATATTGAAATTCACCATATCCAATTACACGTACCATAAATTCTGGTGGTGGAATATTACCGAATAATTTTGATTCAACCAATGTCATTTGACGAGCAATTTCCAATTCATCAATATGTGATAATGTTAATTGTGGTGAAAAAATATTTTTTGGTACTTTTGGTTCTGGTGGTGGTCCACTATATGGTATAACTTCTTGAGTTAATTTTTTCTTTGCTTCTCTTAACTTTTTAATGTTTGGATTTAAATCACGAGTTAATGAACCATCAATAAAATTATTTAATGTTGCCATTAAAACTGATGATGATGGTCCAGATTTGAAATCCCATGAACATTTATCAACCCAATATTTCAATACATCACATACACGTTGTCTAACTGGTTCAACTACTTCCGCTTTATATTTTGGATCATTTGCATTTGCATTTGGTACAGCATAACGTTGAATTAATTTCTTTAATAACTTTTCACTAGTTGTAAATGAACTATGAGTGTAAAGGAATACTTTAAGGAAATTTGGATCAAATGCTTTTTCTTTTGGTACTAAATAATGGATTAGCTTGTTAAATGTAGCAGCTTTAATTTGAGTTTGACCATTTTCAGTTTCAGTTTTTCTAATGGTACGTGGATTATCTTCACCTTCTTCCCAAACATTTGTATCTTCCTCTTCATCGAATCTACGGAAATCATGATAAAGATGATCAACAACTGGTACTTCAGGATCATTTGTCTCCTCCTTTGAAAACAATGATAAATCTGTATCAAATACATTTTTATTACGTAATCTTGGTTTAACTAAACGTAATAATGATACTAAACGTGATTCACCAGATTCAGTTGGTTGATGTAATACACCAGATTCTTTTTGAATTGCTTGAATTACTTTATGATATGTATTTCTTTCTAAATATTCCATAATCAATTGTAATACAAATTGATGTGATAATGCTAATTTATTCTCTGAAAATGATGGTGTTGCCAATGTTTTTGCAAATGATTTACTACCTGTAAATGCTAATGTTTTCTCACGTAATTCCAATATTTCCGGATGTTTTTTCATTAATGATGCTTCCCATAATTCTTTTGGTATATTTTGAATTCTTGATGCTTCATAATCATCCTGTAAGAAATCTTCCTCAAATTCATCTTTACCAAATGAAAAATAATCAAATGATGAGTCTGTACAACCACCCCAAAATAAAATTGAATTACCTTTAACAATTGATGAATGACCAATACGATTTTGAATTGTTGTTGACGTTGAAATTTTAAAACATTTCTTTTGATCTGCAGTTATTCCAAAATAAATAATTAGTATAGATACACATACAACATATGTTGGGGGGTAGTAGTGTTATAATTATTATATTTTTTAATACATACATAAATCATATTCATAAATTTCAAGTATTTGTGATGGTGAATTTTTAGAGTTACCACCAGATATAATAATTGATTCTTGGAATAGTATTGCAGAATGGTCAATTCTTGGTGACATTTGTGAACCTTCAAAATTAGCAACTTTCCATGAATTATTTGCCAATGTATAACAGTGAATATCTTCTAATTGATTAACTTGTTGATCTTGACCACCAAATATATACATCACACCTTTATGAATTGTTGCTGAATGATGAGTTCTAGGTGATGGTGAACATGTTGCTAATACTTGACTCCACACTTTAGTTTCTAAATTTAATGAATAAATTTCATTATTTACAGTTTGTTGTTTAGTTGATGAATCATATGAAATACCTCCAAATATAATCATATGTGGTCCATCAATAACTGCACTATGTCCATATCTTGGTAATGGTTTTGTACCTTCTGTTTGAATTTCACTCCAACTTTGTGTATCTGTGAATGATACATGTTATATAATTAGTATGAGTGCGTATATACTACTACTATTATTATTATATAAATGTAAAACATACCAAATGAAAATATATGAATATCATTTTTTGGACCAGATGGTGAATAACCACCAAAAATAACCATAGAATTATTCCAATTTACACCGGAATGTCTAGTTCTAATTGATGGTGTATTATTGATTGATAAAGCACTCCATGTTTTAATTGCTGTAGTATATACATTCAATTAGTATTAATATTAATTATTTTTGTTATAATTACTATCATATTAATATAATGATATACTTACCAAATTGAAAACTATATAAATCATTTGTGTATGAACCATCAGGTAATGTACCACCAAATAGATAATAAGCATCATCACTAGCACATAATGTATGATTATGATGTGGTTGAATATCAGTATTAAAATTTCTTAAACCAGTATTATATATATTAGCATTTTTAGTATTTGGATCTACAACTACTGAACTACCACTTGTTAATGAATCTTCTGAATATAATAATGATTCTGCTGTTGGTGATGATGATGATGATATCAATGATGATGATGGTGGTGAATTCTCTGTATTTGGTAATGATGAACTATTTAATTGTGCTAATGTTGTACTTGCTCTATAAATTGTTGATGAATCTATGTAGAAGAGGAGGAGATAAAAAAATTAGATTAATATCACACATAAGCACTATAAACAATAAAAACTACAAACATACTCTTAATTGTATTTGATGATGAATTTAATGATTTATTATTTGTTGATGATGCTGATGGTGATGATGGTGATGACAAGTTGTTGTTGTTATTTAAAAATGATACCGATGATTTATTTGCGATATTATTTTCAGTTAATGTTGGTGTGGATGAAGAGTTTAATAAAGGTGACATATTTGAAGGTGATGTATTTGCAGATGTTGTAATTGGTGAATTTGATGTTGAATTTACATTTGGTGATGCTGGTGTACTTGTACTTGGTGATGGTTGATTTGATTTTGGTGGTGGAGGTGGTACTTTATTTAATAAAGATGATGTTTTAAATTTACTTAATTTATCTGTCATTTTCGATTATATATGTGTATGTATATGGTGTGTATATATTATTTGTTGTAGTTGTTGTAGTTGTTGTTTTGTAGTATTACAAGATATTTATAAATTTTTTTAAAAAATTATATGTAAAAAAACACACACAACTTAAAACAATGTTTTTCTTTTTTTTTTTTTCTTTGTTAAAAATTAAGCACTTTTGATTTGATTATGAATGGTGATAATATCCCTCTATCTAGATAAAAATAACCCTTCACACTTTCGTATATATAATTATTTAAATTGATGGTTATTTATTGAAATGTGCGATGATGGTTGGGAATTTTATTGGTAGTAAATTTTAAAATATAAAAAAAAAAAAAAAAAAAAAAAAAAAAAAAAAAAAATTTTTTTTAAAAAAAAAAAAATTTTTGAAAAAAATTTTTTAAATTAAATAAAAAATTTTTTAAATTAA
>JACAFY010000591.1:0-11648 GCA_015252635.1 Dictyostelium capitatum
TTTTTTTTTTTTTTTTTTTTTTTTTTTTTTTTTTTTTTTTTTTTTATTTTATTTATTTTTTTTTTTTTTTTTTTTTTTTTTTTTTTTTTTAAAGCTTTTTATTTTTTTTTTTTTTTTTTTTTTTTTTTTATTTTTTTTTTGTTTTTCTTTAATTTAAATAATTATCTTTCATATGCCAATAACAAACAATGGGTGATGTTATACACAATAAAGTTTTACAATTAAACAAAGAGAATTCAAATTTAGTAAACTTATTTTTAAATAAAGATTCATCAATAATTGATAAAATAGCAACACTATGTGCAAATACTTATGGAGATATAGATTTATCTCAGCATAATATTATATTACAAATAATTGATATTGATTCATCTGTTCTTTTGTATGTATATAATCAAATAATATATGATAAAATTAAAATATCAATTATTAACAATACTATCCTAATATACATATTTATAGTTCAGTATCAGTTACAGATTCAAAATTTAACTATAATTTATTATTAAATTTGAATGATAACAAACCAATTTGTAAATTTTCAATTATCAAAGCAGAAGTTATTACAATAAAGAGAAATGGGAATATTTGTTTAAAATCATTTAAATTAATATCAAATCCACAATTATTAATACACAAAGATACAGTTTATCATCCAAATTTTACAGAAAATTTAAACTTTAAAAACAATAATTTAAAAGATATAAAGTTTGAACAACTACTATGTACATTAAGAAATAGCAAAGAAAGTTTATATATGAATAATGAATATAAAATCTGTAAACATTTAATAATGAGTTATAATCAATTAAATCAAATATTGGATGAAAAGAAACAATCATCACATCAATGCTTTATGTATGTTGATTATGATTTATTAAATGATAAATTAACAAAATTTATTGAATCATCATCATCATCATCATCATCATCACCATCTCAATCATCAAAAGTCAAATTAATATCAATGTATTTATTCTCATTTTTAAATAGAGTTATATTTCATGTTTCAGTTGATATGGTAAAAATTTATACAAATGTACTTTCATTAATTGGTAATTTAGAAACTGCAAAATCAATTCATAATTGTTATAAAAGATTTTGTGTTAAATCAAAATACTTTTCAATTATTGAAGATATTCAAACCAAATTTGATGATGATGTATTTTATGCAATTGAAATCAACTATAAAAAAGAATTTCAATATCAATCACATCAACAATATATTCAACATTATATTGATAATGGTGGTAATATGGATTTGGGGGTACCAGAATTTACAAATAACAAGTTGGTAACAGTATACAATGAAAAAGTATATCAATATAAATTCTTTTTCAAACCAGAATTACATTGTAATGAAAAGTTATTTACAAGTAACACTATAGTAAATCCAAAAAAATCAAAATATGAAACAATTGAATTATTAGATAATCCATACTATAAAAAAATTCCAAATGGTGTATTATCAATTAATCCAACATTGGAATTATTTAAAAAATGTTTTTCAATTTTTTCAAATGGATTATTTGATCAAAATTTTAATTGGGGTGATAGTAATGATAACAACGAAGCAAAAGTAGTTGTATCTGGTGGTTCAGTATTGGCAAGTTTAGAATATTTACCAGTGGAAATTAAAAGAGAATATGTTAGATTACTACAAATTAAAAGATTGTTATATAAATCAAGAATGCCAATTATTTTAGTTGATGATTTTATGAAATTACTTGAAGATGTATCAATGTTTAAAGAACTACTATTCAAAAGGTTTCATGGTATTAAATCACCATATTTCGATTCAGATATTGATTTATGGATTGTTACAGATAGTATTGAAAAAGGTAAAGAAAAGATAAAACAAGTTGCAAATCAATTATTGGAAAATTTAAAAAAGAAACCAGATTTTAATCAAGATGATTATACATTTGTTAGAACTCCAAATTCAGTTACATTGGTTTCAAAATATCCATATCGTCAAATTCAAATTGTAATTACTCTTTATCGTTCAATTGAAGAGATTATTACATTTTTTGATTTCGATTGTGTTGCTGCAGTATATGATGGTTCAAATGTATATGTATTACCAAAAACTATTGATTCATTAAATACAAGAACCAATTTCATTTCAAATAAATTATCAACTACAAGAATTGCAAAGTATTGTATGCGTGGATTTAAAAGTATAGCTTATCAATTTGAAGTGAAAAATGTTGAAATTACTCCAAAACAAGGTGAAAGACATTATGGTGCAGAATCAGTTTCCAATGGTGACCGCGAAAAATATGAAAATAAAATTGATTTTGATAAAATTTTACTACTTGTAAATACAGATAATGAAAATACATTTTCAGATCACATTTATGGTCTTTCAAGATTGGTTACTCAAAACTCAGATTCAATGGATGAATTTAAAAGTTATATTAAACTTTTATCAGAGTATGGTCCAACAATTGATTTTCAAACAAATACATTGGTTAAATTAAATGCAATTGCTAAACCTAGACATAATACTCATATAATTGCTATTAGTTTAGATTCAAATTTTTTAATTGAAACAAATATTGCTCAATTAAAAAAATTGAAAGGTCAAGATTCATTAGATGATACTGAATATATTTCAAGATTTAAAGAATACGAATATAAAGATATTTCATTTAAATTTCCAACATTAAGTCCATTTCAATTTGGTGTACATTTAACTATGAATTGTTCAATTTGTGATGAAAATAAAATCATTGTTGGTTCACCATCAGAATATTTCGATGGTAGTTGTATTGATTATTGTAATAAAGAAAACAGTGATTTATATAACACAGAATTTAGAAAAGTAATTAATCAATTAAATGTGTTGATAATTGGTGGTAGAACTGGATTTGGGTTTGAAATTTCATCAAAATTATTAAATTACGGTTTCAATGTAACTTGTACATCAAGGTATCCCGAATTAACAAGACAAAAATTTGTAAACAAATTTAAAAATACAAGATATCATTCAAATTTATCAAGATTATCAATAATAAAAGTTGAATTTGATATCAATTCAACAGATTCAATTCAAAATTTTATAAATCATATTAAATCTACAATTTATAGAATTGATATTTTAATAAATTCAATTCATATTAAAAATAATCAATCACAACAACAACAACAACAACACGATTATATATCAATTCATAATGAAAATAATAGATTAAATAATAATTTCAAGAATAACCAAACAGATAATAAATTTTATAAAATCAAAATTATTGATCTACAACCAACAAATCAACAACAACAACAACAATATAAAATCTCAAATTTAGATAAAAATATAATTAAATTTTTAAATTCAACTGTACCAAATGAAATTATTCAACAATTATCGAATACATTAATGATGTTGGAACCATCAATAACTGATAGAGATTTTACAGGTGGTGAAGATAATAAATTAATGTTTCAATTTGCAAAAGAAGAATATATTCAAAATGAAATCAAACATGGAAATCAATATGGGAGTTGTTCATATTTAACAGGTACACATATTGTATTTGATATTAATGGTAATTGGAAAAGTGATAATTATGATGATCCAAAAACAACAACTGTACAAAATAAAAAGAAACCATCATTAAAATTATCAAATATTCAAACAACTCCAACAAATCCAATATTAAAAGGTATTACAGAAATATCAAAAGAATATATACCAAATCATTTGATCTCATTATCACCAACATTAAAAGATATTAAAAAATATAAATTATTCCATAGCAACAATGCCAGTAATAACATTCAAATTAAAAGAGTTGCAAATTTAATAATGGCAAAAAGTAAAGTTGAAAATATTGATGTAGCAACTAGAATTTGTAATCAAATGTTTGATTTATTTTTTTGTAAAACCAATTTTAATGTAAAGAAAATAAAATTGTATTAATTACCACAACAACCATATATATTTTAAAAAACAAAACTATTGATATTTTATTATTATTATTTTTTTTTAAACTACATACAATATCTTCATTATCAGAATCAAAATGATGGTTTTACATTAAACTACATGCGATTCCTTCATTATCTGAATCATCTGAATCATCAAAATGATGGTGATGATGGTGATGGTGATAACCAAAGTAATCGTCTGAATCATCTGAATCAGAGTCATCTGAATCAGAGTCATCTGAATCAAAGAAATGATGTTGATGTTGGTGATGAAGATTTTGGAAGTGAAGAAAACGAGCTTGACGGATACTTCTTTTCTTTTCAATTAAAGCTTGGGAATTTGTAACTACAGCTTCTGGTACAATGGGCAAATAAGAACTATTTTCAATTTTATCCAATTGACCTTTATCAAAAGTTGTATTTGATCTTTTACTTGCATAGATCATACTAATTAAATTTCTAGAATTTGCTAATTGACGACCAGTTAATTGAATTTCACCACCATCACCAATTACCAAATTATCAAAAAGGAAATCGGACAATTCAAATGCACGAATTTTCATTGCATCAAATATGCATTCTTGAATTTGTGTTTTTTTAATTAAATGACCATTACCATATGGATCTTTACGTGGGAGACCCAATTTTAATACATGGGGAAATTCTGCGAGTACCAATTTGAATACATTCAAATTACCGACACTTGAAGCACCTCTTAACAAATCAAATAAAACTACGGATCTTTCATATCCAACAGGTGGTTTTGATTGAATAGTTGGAAAATAAGTTTGCAAATAGAGACGAATAGATTCTAAATTACCTCTTGCTCCTAAATATCTGGCATTCAAATATTTAAATGTTTCATCATCCAAAACTTCTAAATCTTTATGATTGTTTGAAAATTCCAATGAAGTACGATATGTTTTTCTATTGAATACATTTGAATCTTTGTAATCTCTATCCAACAATGCTTTTATAATTGAATGATGACCACCATATCCATTTAATATTTTAAGTTCATTACGTAAACCAACGGCATCTGTTGAATGGGTGATAATGAATGCTGTAATCTCTGGATTGTGATTACTTGATCCAATATCCTTTAAAAATCTTGATGAATTTTTGAAACCATTATTATAGAAATATACAAATTGTGATAAGCTGGAAATGTGATCAATTATTGATCTGGTTTTACTGTCAGTTACAATTCCTTGTACCATTAATGCATCGAAATACTCTTTGTAATCTGGTTTTTTCAAAATATCCAATAAATCAATACCAGTTGAATATTCCTTTGCCATTACAAAACTACCATTATCATAACCATTGTCAATGAAATACTTGAACATTTCAAATGATTTGAATTTTAATGGTGCATTACTATCTACACGTTCATTTGATTTCGGTGCACCTCTATGTGAATCATAGAAACTCTTTAAAATGGCTGGTTCATCTAAATTTATAATTTCTTGAAGTTGAACTGCATAAACTGCTTTACTAGTGAAATTTGATCTCATATCTTCAACCAATAGTTTTACAAATTCAACTTTATCTTTTAATTTCATATCTGGATTTGGTTTAAATGGTTCTGATAATCTGTAAATAACTTGACTATCTCTAGGGTATTTTGTTGTTCCACCAAAGAATTGTAATAACTTTGTATTCATAAAACGATTTGATTTAACCAACACTTGATTTGTTACATTTTCATTCAATACTGGTTGCTTTAATTTCTCTAATCTATCCACATTATTGTATTTACCACTATATATAACCAATATTACTAAATCTTTATTTGCACATAAATCCAAATGAAATTCAAATAACTTTTTAATCATTTCATTTTCAACTGGTATATCATATAAATCAATATCCAATATTGAATCAATAGTTATTGAGTTGGTATTACTGTTTGAATTGTTGTTGTTGTTGTTGTTGTTGTTGTTGTTATTATTGTTGTTATCGGTGTTATTACCATTGATAATTTCATCCAATTTTGTCAAAGTTTTATCATTTTTGGCTTTTGAAATGTACATTTTATAAAATGATTGGATTAAACAAATACCATAGAGTGTTGATACTCTTAATGTCTGACATGTTTTTTGATTACCTCCCATATAGGTTCTTTGAATTTCTAATGATAAATTTTCGTAATAATGTGAAAATGCAATTGACTTTTCATCTTTAACCTTTGAAATACATCCATTCTTGAATAATAATTCCAAATGATTACGTGATAACTCTGATAAACACAATGGTGAAAATGCTTCTTTATAATCACTATATTTAATTTTTTTTTCATCAATTAAATATGATAAAATTGTCTTTGCATAACCCAATCTAATACCTTCGATAATTGAAAATTCTGGTTTTTCTTTTCTTTCTCCGACAAGATTATTATTATTGTTGTTGTTGTTGTTGTTGTTGTTGTTGTTGTTGTTGTTGTTGTTGTTGTTGTTATTATTATTGTTTGTTGTAGTAGTTTTTTTTGATTTTGCAGCTGTTGGTTTTGGTGTTGTAGTTGTTGGTGTTGTAGTTGTGGTGGTTGTGGTTGAAGTTGTTGGCGTTGTATTTGATTTATCAATTGGAATTAATAATATTTCTTTTCTAAATTTATGAACCAATGGATAATTTTCAAATATAACAGATGTTTGGTAATTATTTGGATTTAATATTACATCTTGATCTGATAACATCAATTTGAATATTTGAGGAATTGCAATCAACAAATTTAATTGAGTATTTGAAACATAAATGAATTGTCTTTTATAGGTATTGTAAAATGCATTGAAAAAATCTTGATCTTGAATATTCTTTTTGGCAAGTAATTCATAATCACACTTTACTTCACCTGTAGTTGAACCAAATCTAAATTGCCAATACAAGTATCTACCAGTCTTTACAAAATCTACCAATGTGTCTGTATAATTATTTTCAAGTAACCATCTTGCTGAAAATAAATTTGGATAACGTTCAACAAAACCTAAATCTGAAACACCAACATTAAAAATCTTCCTTTTCAATACAATATTACGATATATCTTCCAAAATAATCTCTCTCCTATGGATGTATCTTCTCTAAATGGTGGTATAACATATGGTGCTTTTGGCTTTTCAACAATAGCTGTAGTATTGGTTGTTGTTGTTGTTGTTGTTGATTTTGATTTTGATTTTTTTGATGCTTTTGGTTTTGATCTTCTTTCTTTTTCCAATGGTTTTTTTGGTATAGTAATTTTTTGTTTCGGTTTTTCAATTTCCATTACCTCTTCTTCCTCTACCTCTGGTTCTTCTTGTTCTATTTCCTTATTTACATCTTCATTGTCATCATCTTTATCTACTTTTTCTAATAATTGTGTTTGTCTTCTTGTTCTACCAGCAGGTTTTTTAATTGGTTCATTTTCTGTAAGTTTTTCTTGTCTTTCTTTTCTCTTCTTATTATTTCTGCAAAAAAAAAAAAAAAGAGTGTTAGTGTGGGATTGTGATAATATTACACATAAAGATACAGATAATTACACATTTTCTTCAGTTTCTTTCATTTCTATTTCTTCTTCATCTACATTATTTTCATCTCTTTGATCTTCCTCTATTTCTTTTTCTTCTTCTGGTTGTTCATTATTATTTAAATGATTTTGTAACAATGCAATAAATTCTTTCTTTAATTTACATGTTGAATAATCTACACCAACATCATCCAATTCTTTTTTCAATTGTTTAATTGTTTTAATCTCTAAATTAGAAATATCCATAACTATGACTATATAAAAATTATATGCATGTATATATTTGAGTTGTGTGTGTGTAATATCAATGACCAAATAATTTTTAAATTAAAAAAAAAAAAAATTAAAAAAAAAAAAAAAAAAAATTAAAAATATCATGTAATGGAAATTCACTTATTTAAATAGTGTATATCCTTGTGCTTGGTAACCAATGATACATAATTTACTATTTAAATCATATGGAATAGTAAGCACACACTCACTTAGTAACAAAACCTACTTTTGATGAAATTGTAACATGATGAGGAGACAAATAATCAACACAAATGTTAATTATTGAAATTTTGGACATAAATCTATAGATGGTGATAACTCGGACATAACTACAAGTTTAAAAAGTTTATATATAAAGATCAAACTTTTCATACACCAATTACAAAAAAAAATAAAATTTAAAAAAAAAATCTAAAAAAAATTAAAAAAAAAAAAATTACCCAGTGTTAAATACCATCAAAAATTCATTACATATCAACTTTTTTTTTATTTCGTTTAACATATAAAATAAATACACTTTATATAGTTTTGTTGTCTATATTTGTGTATTTATATTTTCAATTGAATTAAAAAATATAAACAAAACAAATAAAAAAAAAAAACAAATACCACCACCCCCAACTCATACACACACAGTAAAAACAAACAAATAAAATTTATTATTAAATAAAAAACCTGTACTATAAAAACAACAACGAACCTATAAAATCACTATTACTATCATTACTATTATTATTATTATTATTATTATTATTATTATTATTATTATTATTATTATTATTATTATTATTATATATATATATATTAAAATGGGTATAGAAGGAGAAGCAATATGTAACCCATCGAAATCAGAATTTCTAGCTTTGGATATATTGAATATCGTTATTTCGTCATTGGCATTAGTTGGTAGTTTTTTGACGATAGTTTCATATATTTTAAAAGTTGTACGATATAGAATTAGAGAAAAACAAATACAAAGAGCACAAGCACAACAATTTGCAGCAGGTGGATTATCATCATCAATTACAATTGGTATACCAGGTAGTCATTATGGTCAACAAGTTGCAAATTCACAATTGAATAAACAACCAACTTCAAAATTACCATTTTTAATATTTATGTTATCAGTTGCAGATTTCTTTACATCACTTTTCATTATTATTTCACAAAGTTATTTAATTCATTCACCTGTATCATATGGATATGATGTTGGCGGTAAAATTCATTTTTCACCTTGTATAGGGTTTAGAGCAATAATACAATTCTTTTTCTTGTCTACTTTCTTTTGGACAACTTGTATTTCATATTATTTATATCATCAATTATCATCACCTGGTGAAGAGTATGTATAATAATAATTATGTAATTACCAATACAGTAGTTATAGTGGTACTAATATACAATTTAAATACTACTACCACTACCATAGAAAATATTTATTATTAATTTTTAATATTGTATCATGGGGTATACCGTTATCAATATCATTGATTTTAACTTTGACCAATTCAATTCAAGTAAATCCTGATACAAATTGGTGCGAAGTTTCTAAACCAATGGAATTGTCATTGTGGTTCCTCCCTCTATTCTTATGTCTATGTATTTGCTCGATTTATTATTTTAGATTAAGAAGATTATTTAGAGAAAAATTCCAATATAGATTAGCAATTAATGGTAAATATATAAAAGTTTTCAGTGTTGTTTATATAACATTTTTACTAATACTAAAGTTCTTTTCAGATCGTTTAAAACAATTAGATACAACAATATCAAGAAGATTAACACTTTATATTGTTGTATTTGTAGCATGTTGGGTACCTGATGTTATTCAACATTTTATATCATTCTTTTCAAAATGCTCTTTTTTCCCATTATTGATTATATCAAATATCAGTGCTGGTCAAGGATTCTTTAATTTCTGGATTTATAGTTATACAAATAGAGTTGCTCGTTTTTCATCATCATCAGATCAAAATGGTGAAAACAAGAGATTATTATATTCAAGAACTTGAAATAAAAAAATAATAATCCGACAAACAAAAAGAAGTTGTATACTATCAATAATATTTATTAATAAATATCAATCTTTATGTAATCAGAAACTGTTATTTTTATTAATTGGGGTGTATAATATAAATATTTATACAACAATTACAATATGATTAAAATTCATCTTGATCAAGATTTTCCAATAATTCTTCTTGTGTTTCTAAAAGTTCATCTTCACCATTGAATGTACTATCTAAAATATCATCATCATCATCATGATCAGATTCTTGAAGTACTTTATTCATTATTTCTTCTTCATTTAATCCATCAATATCTTCTTCTCCATCTTCTTGGTGTTCAAAATGTTCTTCTTCTGAATGAATTTGTTCTTCTTGTGAATGTATTTGATCTTCTTGTTCGGAATGAATTTCTTCATGTTCTTCTTGTTCACCATCTATTTTCAACTGATCAATATCTGGTTCAGGTTCACTTTCAACTTGATCACCTTCAATACCTTCTTCACCTTCAATTTCTTCATCTTGATCACTACTATAAAGAATTTTTAAAACATGACCCAATAATTCATTTGATTCATGTTGTTGACAAAATATTTCAGCTTCTCTTAATCTATCGAAATAGAAATCTCTATCTTTTTCAACGTCTTGGGTTACAAGTTCTTGTTTTGTAATTTTTTCAGTCATTTCTTGAATTTGAATTCTTTGTGCTTCCAATTCTTGTTTTTGTTGTTCAATTTCTAATTTTTGTTCTAACAATTGTTGTTTTTGTTGTTCCAATTCTGCTAATAATTCAGCTGGTGCTTCAGATACAACAATTGTTTTGGTGGTTGTAATTGTAGTTGGTTGAACTGCTGCTGATGTTGTTGGTGGTGTTGGTGATACTGATTTTGGAGTTGGTTTAAAACCTGGTTGTGATATTGTTGGTTTTGATGTTGATGGTGGTGCTGTATTTGATGGTGTTGATTTTTGTGATGGTGTCGATGGTGGTGTTGATACACTTGTAGTAGTAGTAGTTGTAGATGTAGTTGTTGATGGTTTTGGTTTTGATACAGTTGTTGCAGTTGGTTTCGATATAGTTGCTGCTGCAGTTGGTTTTGATTTTAATCCTGTGCTTGTTGTTGGTTTAGGTATTGTCGATGTAGTGGTTGGTTTTACAGTTGTAGTAGTGGTTGTTGTTGTTGGTTTTGATACAGTAGTTGCAGTGGGTTTACTAACACCTGCTGGTTTTGTTGTTGTTGTTGATGGAGGAGCACTAATTTTACTTCCTTTTAATAATGTTTTATCTCTATCAGTTGTAATTTTTAATTGAACTCTTCTTTCCAATGCATTGTATGGTTCACCAGAATAAAGATTATCAAAATATTTTTTAATCCATTGACAAAATTCTAAATTTGCTTGTGGTCTTGATTTAACCAATTCTGATACTTCAACATATTTTTCAACACCTAACTTTGCAAATGCTTCTTGTAGATATGAAAAGTTTTTAATATATTCATAATCATATTTTGCATTGAAATTTACCATCTTTAAATTAATTTTACCTGGATGTATTACATCAATTAATTGACATAATGCTGCACCACTACCCATTTGTTCTATCTTTTTATAATCTAATTGTAATAAATCATTTACCCAATTTAAAATTTCATTTCTTCCAACTCTGTACGTGATATAGATTATTTAGTAAACATATTTACAAATATGGAATATTTAAATATACGACATATATACATACCCTTCCATTATCTTTTTCTATTATTGTTTGGTTGACTGATGTCTAAAAAAAAAAATTAATTAAAAAAAAAAAAAATAAAAAAAAAAAAAAAAAAAAAAAAATTCGCAAAAAAAAAAAAAGTTGTATTGTTGATTTTTAAACAAATAAAACAAATAATAACAAGTTTTATTTAGGCAACACTCTGAGTATATTTGAATCAATTTC
>JACAFY010000611.1:0-11614 GCA_015252635.1 Dictyostelium capitatum
ATTAAATAAAAATTTATTTATTTATACACTTATAAAATAAAATTTTATTTTTATTCATACACAAATTTAACACAAACCACACAAACACACACATAAATTTTAACAATTTTAAAAAAAAATAAAAACTATAAAAATTAATTAAAAATAGTAGCACTACAAACAAACTATAACAAATAATTAAAAACAATAATAATAATAATAACAATATGAGTCACGAAAACGGTAAAGCAATTGGAGAGGCAAAGGAATTAGAAAAAAAGAAAGAAGATGTTAAAGAATGTAATTATACATTAGTAAATTCAATTACAGCAGTCGAAGCGATATTAAAAGAAAAAGAATTGTTAGAAAAAGAGTTAAATACAACTGGTACAATCAAAGATGGAAATAGAATTAAAAAGTTACAATATAATATTGCACTTCAAACTGAAATCTTAATGAAAACATTAATGAAATTAGATTCAATTAATATCACTGGTCATATAAAACATACTCATAGAATAAAAAGAGAGAAAAGAAGAGAAAAACAACAACAATTTGATGATGAAATGGTATTTATACATACAATATATATATATATATATATTTAAAATATAATTATTATAATAACATATTTTTTTTTCGTTTGTGGTACAGGATTTAAATACAAGTACAGAATCAAGAAGTAGAAGTGAATCAAATTCAACATCCAATACAAGTTCAAGTAATTTTTCAAGTGATAGTGGTGAAAGTGATTCAGATAGTGGTGAAAGTTCAGAAAGTGATTCAGAAGACTACATTCCAAAGTTTTCACCACATAAATTAAGAAAGTTTAGAAAGCAATTGGTAAATAGAATTATGAGATTAATTGATTATATAGACTCAATTTCAAATGAAACCAAAGAAATTAAAAAAAGATATGAACAAAGTAAATTAAACAGTACTACAACAACAACTTCAACAACAGCAAATTCAAATACTAATAATAACTATCGTCATCATCAACAACCACCAGGTTATCATCAACATAAAAACAATGAAAATAAACAAACACCACCAACAATTGGTCAAAATAGAGTTCCTTCCAATCCAAGAACCAATAACAATAATAATTTTACAAACCGTCAACATACTCGTCAATCAAGTTATGATTTTGATAGTCCATTTGAATTTAAAGAATTTAATAATAATTTAAATGATGATCTTTTACCATTTGGCGAAGAAGAAGAAAATCATTTTGATGCCGACAATTTTGAATCACCATCTTCAACATTAAATAGATATAGATCAAATAGTAATAGAGAAAGTAATCATCCAAGATTATTTAGAAGATAAATTAAATTAATTAATGTAAAATCAAAATAAAACAATCACGCATACACAAATAAAATATTTAATTTCTTTATAAAAACAATAAATCTTTTTCTAAAGATATCTTTATTACCAATGATGATATTTCCAAATACTTCCAATTTTGTTAATAATTTATTTGAATTTAATATCATTACTTTGGATTACAGTCATGCAATTTTGAAAAAAAATAAAATAAATTTATTTTGATTTTAAAAGTTAATTGTTACATGTTGAAACAATACATTATAAATGATTTTATTAAATGTAATTTTGAAAAGGAGTAAAATTTAAAAAAAAAAAAAGAATGTTGAAACAGGCAAAAGGTAAGTGGTCCTTAGGCACTAAACCACTAGTCTGTGTTTCTGAGGAATATTACGGTTTGGCACTTCCCTTTTAACTCACCCCACCATGATCGCAGCTAAGAATTCCGTTTAACAGGAACACTATATCACTTGAAATGCATATTTCTACACACTTGTGTCATGTAGGGACGAGAGACAGGATTATGACGCAGCTAAGAATTCCTTTGAAGAAACCCTATATCACTTGGAATGTGTATATATTTCACTACACATTTGTGTCATTCAATAATGTCATGTCAATTGAATATTAATAGTGAACCCTTTAAATGTCAACTTTTTTTACCATTTTTTTTATTTTATGGGAGTTTGACAAAAATCAGTGATTTGTTGTAAAATTTTAAACAATTTTTCCATATTTTTTTAAATTTTAATAAAATTGATATACACAGTTTTAATATCAATCGTCATGTCATACTAATAAATATTTACTTACAAGGATCTATTTTTTATTTTTTTTAACATTCTTTTCATTTTTTGTAATTTTTAAAATTTTTTTTTTTTTTTTTTCATTTTTTTAAATTTAAAAAACTTTAACAATAAATCATATACAAATAATTAGCGTCAAGTTTAAATAGAATTAAAGAGAATATAAATAAAACAAATGAGAATATGGTAATCATTATCATTTGGAATAAAATAATGAAAAAATTAGCACCAAGTACAATTATCAAATGAAAATGATTAAAGATTCACCTCAAATACAAGTTTTGCATTGAAATTGGAATTATTATATAGATGGGTCAAATTCGAAATTAAAACAAGAGAAACATGGTATAGAAAGAGTATACCCTCTGAAAATAATGATGACGACAATATACTATAGAGATAATAGAAAATAGAGGAGATGATGGGTGTCCATCATCAAGTCAAGATCCAAAGAAAAAATGCACCAAAAATTAAAAATGTATCATCGTATTGTGGTTTGTATGTATTCGATTTTCACTGATAATACATTAATAATATAATATAAATATATATTAACTTTCCGTTATAAACCGAAAGTTAATATATATCAAATGGGAATTGCCAATTTAATATAACATATGTATATTTAATAATCATTATCAATATCAACAACAACAACAACAACAACAACAAATTCAACAAAAGATTATCAATAGTAATGGTATAACTAATGTTGGAATTCAAATAACAAATAATCTATTTATAAAGAATATAATTGATAATTTTGTATTTTATGTATCAAAAGAAGGGTATCCAATTGAAAATATCATTCAAGAAAGAGAATTTACAAATTGAGAATCAAAACCAATTGAAATGAATTCAAATTTTATTTACCCTAATATTGATCAGTATAATTATCAAAATTCAAGAAGGTCAACCAGTTTTTATCACCAGTACCAATTTCAGTTTTAAATTTTAAAGAATTGTTAAAACAATTCACTGCACAACGTGAAAGAGTATGTGAATTAATGTCTATGGCAATTGATAATTCAGAATTAAAAGGAAATTTCATCTATTATTAGTATAATAAAATAATAACAGATGAAATTTCTCATTTTAAATTAATTGATAATTCTTTAAATACTAATAATATATTAAATGCATTAGAATTTGTTATTTGAATCCATTTTGTATGTACCAGTGATTATAAAAAAATAAAATAAAATCATTTTCTTCAAAAAAATTAATCAAAAGGAAAAAAAATAAAAATAAAATCAAAAAAGTGTAAATGTCTGAATTAATAAAATATCTGTAATCTCATTATTTTTGAAAATGGTAACACATTGTGTGATAAGAAAAATAATTAATTCAAATAAAACTAATATTATTTTTTTAAACCACTTTCTTTTTGATTTATTTTTATTTTTATCATTTTAATAACAATTACTTTGATCTTGTAAAAGAGAATTTAAAGTTGGTGATTGTGGTTGATGATGATTACCATGAATATTAGAATGATGATTACTATTATTAATTGAATTTATAATTGAATCATCTTGATGATGTGGAATAACAATTTGAATTGGTGGACCACCAAAATTTAAACAATTATATCTAGTTTTACATTCTAATGCAGTACGTGGTATTTTAGTTTGTCTACCTCTGGCCATTGCTTTTGAAACATCCATCCAAGATATATCTCTTGAATCAATTGGTGTCATATGACTTACATTTGAACTACTACCATTATTATTTTCAGATACCTTTTTTGATAATATTTCATCTTCTCTAGCAGACCATTGTACTTCTCTTGACATACATGATTTAAAATATTGATAACGACATTGAATATCAGTACGGGTTCTTATTTCAGATGCTACATTTTTCCATGATTGACCATGTTTTTCAACAAGATTAAATAATTTTGATTCTTCATCTTCATCCCATGATCCTTTTCTAATTGCTGGACATAATACACGTTTCCAATGTTGTGCACATTGGGCACCAGTTTTACCGCCACCAATTTGGTGTGCTATCTTTTTCCATTGTTTATCACCATGTTCATGTACTAATTGAATTAATTTTTGAGATTCTTCTTTTGCCCATTTATTTGGTGGATTTCTTAAACCTCTACTTACACTTTTTCTAATTCTTTCTCTTTTCTATAGTATATAAATAATTAATTAGATTCATGTTGTTGTTGTAGGTAATTTAAAATTATGTTAATATTTATAATTACTTTTTTTTGATTTGAATCATTTTCACCAGATAATTCTAATGATTTTAAATCAATATTAAATTCATTTTCTTCAACACCATTATCTCGTAAATAATTTACCATTTTTTGATTTGGTTCTATTGAAAGAAATAAATCTACTAAAAATTGGAAAATTGATTTATAATTAACATCCATTACTGCAATTACACGTAACTCTAATAATAGATTTCTAAATGAAATTTCTTCATTTATAAATTCAACAATTGCATTATAAAATTGTTCTCTTGCATAATTATCCATCATACCCCAAATTACAGGTGATATATATTCTCTTAATTGATCTTCAATATCTTCATCCATTAATTCCATTGATGGTGGTGAATCAATTGAACTATTAAGATTACTTGAATTGTTGTTATTGTTACTATATACATTTGTTGTTGAATAAATTGAATCATTACTACTATTTATAAAATTATTATTTTGATTGAAATTTGTTGTTGTTGGTTGTATTGGTGTTGGTGTAATTAATGGTGTTGTGGTAGTTGTATTATTATTTGTAATTGGAATTGAATTTATTGAATTAAATAAATTATTATTAAATGCGTTATTATTTGAATTTGATTGTTTTTCAAATATATTTGGAGTTTGTTGTGGTGGTTGATGATGAATTGAATTATGATGTTGTTGTAGTGTATTATATACATTTTGAAGTTGTGGCGAATATTGTGGAACAATATGTGATCCATGAATATATGGTGAATTTGAAAGTAATGTTGGTGTTGGTGGTGATGGTGTCATTGTTGCATTGAATGGTCTTTTTTTAGGTGATGGTGAACTAATACTAAATTGTTCTGGTACTCTTAAATCTTGTTGTGACATATTTTGATGATGTTGTTGATGATGTTGATTTAATGTCGAATATGGTGATGAATTTGGTACACCACAATTATTATTACCATTACCATTATTATTATATGTTGTATATGGAGTATATTGTGATGTTGAAACTGGATATGATAATGGATTTATCATTGCCATTTAAAATATTATATAAATAAATAAAAGAAGAAATAAATTAAAAAAAAAGAAATAAATAAATAAAAAAAAAAAGATATTTATAAAAAAAATAAAAATATAACACGTAAATGTAAGAGTGTGTAAGTGGGTGTGTACAAAAATAAATTACGTGTGGTTAATTTTAAGTGTGTGTGTCTATATGTTTTTACTAAAAAAAAAATATTAAAAAGTCTGATTATAAAAATTATAAAAATAAATAAAAACAATATATATATAATTTAAATTAAATTAATTATAATATTACTATTTGTATATTTAATAGTTTAAAAATAGAAAATTGTATTTTTGAATTTAAGATTGTATGTATGATTAAAATAAATTATATAGATTGAAAATAATGTGTTTTCCTGAAGATTTAATACAAGAATAAATAATATAATATTTTAAAATTAAAATTAAAATTTAAATAAAATACCCAAATATTTATTTAAATAAAAACAAATACATATTTAAATAAATAAGTATATTTTAAACGAGTGTGAAAAAGAGAGAGAATGTGTGTGACTGGGGGTAGTTCCTTAATAATATTATTTTTTTGATGGTGTTAACATTTTAAAATAAAAATTCGCACACATACCACACACACACACAGACAGACAGACAAATGATTTATTAATGTGTGTGTATGCTAATTTCAATATAAAAAATGGTAATACATGGGGGTGAAAATAATAATCATAAATTCCAAGTCGGGATTTAAGAAAAAAAACATACATTAAAAAAATTTATTATAATATCATGATTTTATTTAATCAAAAATTAATGTATATACAGTGTCACACAAACACTGTTTAATTATATACATAATGGGTTAAAACACACACACACACACAAACACATGAATTCATAATAATATTATTTTGAATACCGTTTTTCATAATAATGCCTTTTTTGGTTAAAATTTTATCATATCAAAACACAAAACACACACACTAACACTCATTTTGAAAATAACAATATAGATATTTTTAAAAGATCTCTATATAAATTTTAATTCTTTTTTTTTATAAATCTTTTAAAAATTTAGTGTGTTTGAGTGTGTGTGTTAAATTAATTCAATGAAATGGAATATTTTAAATAGAATTTTTTAAAGTGTATACATTTATGTGTATAATAGTATAAAATATTTTAAAATTTTATTTATTTCCACAAATTTATCTATTCAAAAAAAAACAAAAAAAAAAAGAATAAACTTTTCAAATTTGTGGAGTTTTAAAATTAAAATACGAAAATAAATTTTTAAACTCTCGAGTATTAAATACGAATAAATATTAGTGAAAATGACTTTAATAACAACATACAACATGTGTGATTTTGTTTTGATGAAACTCAATTTATTGTAGTTTTAATATGTATGTTGGTGCACAAAATATGTATTTTTTTTAAAATTAATCATCATCATCATTTTATTTTATAAATTAATTTAGATTAGTACTAAAAAAGAAAAGAAAATTACAACAAATCAATTGTATGACATTTTTACACACTACTAAATGTTTTACATATAAATTTAAGACCATGGATAAAAAGTAATTAGTAAATGTCCTTTAAAAATTACAAAAATAGTTAATTTTATTGTTTATTATAAAATGCCCAAAAATAAAAATAACATCAACGTGATATTATAAGGATGGAAAATGGGATCTCACGATTATTATAATAAATAATCACAATTTTAAATTGTATATAAATTTACAAATATTTGTATTTTGTACTAGGAAATATTATAAATTTTTTATACTTGTAATTTATTTTATGTGTTTTTTGTGTGTTTTCTGTGCTTTTTTATTTTTTTTTCAATAATTAAATTTTAAGTATTACTAATACTATTATTTGATTTTTTTGTAAAACCCATGGTATTATTAATATCTATTTTTTAAAAGAATAGATAATAGTGTGTTATTTATTATTATAATTTGGTGTGTGTGTGTATTTATGTGTGTGTGAGTGGAGTAATAATAATTTATTTAATATATAAATTCCACACAATAATTTAATTAATATACAAATATTTACAAATATTTATTAACTATTATTTTAATCTTTTAATAAATTCAATGAGCGCATCCGATGTTGATTTTGGGTCCTAAAGTATGAATAAATAGTTATTAATAAATATATTTATTGGGTATTGTTTCCAAATTACAATAAATAATATTCAAATATTCCAAATTGTTATACATACATCTTCTTGAATAACATGACCACAACGTGGTAATAATATCAATTGAAATTTACCTTGCATTTGTGCAATCGTTAATTCTCTATCTAATCTATCAGAACCTGCCAATATTAATAGTTTTAAAGCTCTACTTGCTAAAAATTCTTTAGATAACCCTGAAAACCAATCGTTCCAATAGATATCTGTTCTTTCCAATTGTGCAATCCAATGATATTTACCATCCTCTGGATTTAATTTTATTTGTGATGGTACGCTAACTCTTGCAGAATCTATATTTTTAACAGTACCAGTTGAAATTGACCATTTAATTGCTTCTTGAATACTATCAAATGATTTTGGTCTTTTTGATAAAATCAATTTCATGCTTGCCAATGCCATTAATGCTGTACCTTCGACTACATCAATAACAACCATTCCTGATAAATTATTAATTTTATTTGATGCAACTGATTTTATAACAATTGCACCACCAACTGAATGACCTACAAGAAGTACTTTTAATGGTGATTTATTTTCTTCTTCTTCATCCTCTTCTTTATTACTATTTGTTGATTGCTCTAATATAATTTGATCTTGATAATAATTTATTAAACTTGTGCAATCATCAACCATTGTATCAATTGATAAATTTAAATCATCATTTGTTTTTGTTTCACCATGACCTCTTAAATCATAGCACATTAATCTTATATTTTTATCTAAATTTTGTTTTTTAATTCTATCCTGTGCATTATCAATTAAATTGAATGTAAGTACATTATTATGTTAACATAATAGATGACTATATCAATAAAGTAAACAACATACCACAACTAAACTCCATGATAATGAAGTATAACCACCACCATGTAAAAATACTACTAAATAACCATCATTTACTACATTTACATTACTTTCATAGATTCTAAATGTATTTTCAGTATTTGGTATTGTTATATCTCTATATCTTTCAAAGTAATTATTCCATTCAACTGTATAATAATCTTTATCTGTAAATTGATCTGCTAAATTTTCATTGTGATGTATTGAACTTGGATCAACTGGTGGTAATCCTTTATAAATTCCTCTAAACATATTGTAGTAGTAGTAGTAGTAATTATTATTATTTTTATTTGTAGTTTTATAGATAAAGTGTGTAATATAAATTAAAAATGAAATTAATTTTTTTGAAATTTTTTTTTTTTATTTTTTTTTTATTTTTGAATTATAATTATTTAATTGATTAGTTATTATTTAATTGATTATTTTAGTTATTATTTGGGTGTGGGTAGGATTTAAAGATTATCTTTTCTTGATAATTTTGATAAAGTTTTCGACATGAATAATAGCGGTAGTAAATCTAATGTTTCAGCTTTTGTTGCAGCAGTTGCAATGAATGGATGTTGAAGTAATTGTGTTGGAGTAGGTCGTTTTGAAGGATCCATTTGAAGACAAGCTTCTAGGAAATCAAATAATTCAGGTGACCAATGACAACTATACTTTTTATCTTTTGAAAATTTAACACCAACTGTACCCGCTAAAAACATTGCTTTAATTTTTGATTTTTGATGTGGTACTACACCTCTAACCATTTCTGCTACAACTATACCTAAACTCCAAATATCAACTGCTAATCCATGTGCTTTATCTTGAATTTGTTCGGGTGACATATAAAATGGTGATCCACACATATTAATATCTTGTTTTAAATGTGTAAGATCAATTGAAAATCCAAAATCAACTATAAGGATCAGAATACATATTAGTATTATATCGTTACACACATATACAACACATGAATAACAATAATAATAATAATAAGATATTCAAAAACTTACTTAGTTTAACTTCGGCTTTACTATTTATCATAATATTTGAATTTTTTAAATCTCTATGTGCAATATTTATAGAATGAAGGTATTCCAATGAATGTAATATTTCTTTTGTAATATATGCAACATACTTTTCTGTAAATGAAAAATTAGTAATTGCTTCTTTAATTGTACCACCATCCATATATTCCATTACCATCTTAATAATAATAAAAATAATATTAGTATATATGTGTGTATATATTCACTAGTATTACTACATACCCAAATTTCTTCATCATTCTTTTCATAACTATTTATATATGTTACAATATTTGGATGTTTTAAATAACGTAGTATTGAAATTTCATTTAAATTATTTCTTCTTTTTTTTTCGGATTTGTGATCCATTTTTTTAAGGGCAACATCAATGTTATTGTATTGACCATTTACATAAAATACTTGTGATACAGTACCAAATGCACCTTTTACTTCAGCATTTTCACCAGTTCTAAATAATTTTGAAGGATCTTCTTCTTCAACAACTAATCTTGCTAATGCAAAACTTTCACTTTCAGGAAACATATAAAATTTACCAGGTTCTATAAATATACGATTATAATCACTTCTTCTCATTGGTTGAATTGTATGACCATCAATATTATTACCACTACCACCATTACTACCACTACTACTAATACCACCATTACTACTACTTAATAAACTATTTAAATTATTTTTACTACTATTATTTTGACTATTTGTAATTGTTGATGCACCAATCATATTAATCATATGACCATTACTGTTATTATTATTTGATAAAGATGAATCTGATGGAACTGTACAATTTTGATTACTACTATTATCATTATTATTATTATTATGATGCTGATTATTATTATTATTATTATGATGATGATTATTTAAATTTGAACTACTTGTTGATGGTGTTATACTACTATTATTTGAAACTATACTATTTGATCTACTATTAACGTATGAACTATAATTACTACCATTACCATTACTTAATTGTTGTTGTAATTGTAATTGTTGTGATGAAGTTAATTGAATTTGTTGTTGTATAATTTGTTGTTGTTGTTGTTTTTTACCTATATTATTATTGTATATGTTTATTGGTGTTTGAATGTATAGGATACCTTCTTTTTTCGATAGAAAATTTAAAACGTTTAATAGTACACTTATATTTGAATCCAATAATTCTTGTGGTATATTTAATGAAACTAACCATTTCCTTTCACTTTTACTAAAATCAATTGTTTTACTAATTGATCTAACTTCACCAGGTATAAAATCATCTGAATCGCAATCATCGTCATTATTTTGATATTTATTATTATTATTGTTGTTGTTATGTTTACTTCCACTACTTTTAATTTTCAGATTATTACTACTATTACTATTTGTAGTGTTACTATTTGAACTACTTGTACTACTTATACTACTATTACTTGGTGAATGTACCATACCATTACTACCATTATTATTCGAATTATTTATACCATTATTATTATTTCCTTTTTTTCTTCTATTTCCATTTGACATACCATTACCATTACTACTATATCCATTTACATTATATACCATTAAAGATCCTTTCTTTGATAGTGTTTTACTTTTATCATCAGAATCTTCTCTATCAAAATTTGACCAACTAGTTGGTTCTCTTTTCTTTTTTAAAAAACTAACTATTTTTTGCATTCTATATTATTATTATTATTATTATATGGTTTTTATTATTATTTATTTATATCGGTAGATAGTTCTAATTATATTATTATTATTATTATTATTTTTATTATTAATACAATTGTATCTTTTGATTTTTTTTTAATTATATTATTTTAATGCTATAAGTATTTATTTTTTAAAAAAAAATTGTTTTAGAGTGTTAGTGTGTGAGTGTTAGGGTGTGTGTGAGTGTGAGTGTTGTTTTTTGTGATTTTAATTAGGTATATATAATGTTTTTATATATATTGTGCGTGTGTGAGTTTTTATTTTTACAAGTATTTGATGTTGTGTTGTTGTTGTGTGTGTTTATTTGATCATTTAAAAATATATAGATATAAATTAATAATTATGCAAAATTAAAATCCGCTAGCATGTGATAAAAAAAATAAAAAAAAAAAATTAAAAAAAATTAAAAAAAAAAAAAAAAAAAAAAAAAAAATTTTTTTTAAAATTTTTCAAAAATTAAATGTCCGTGGACGATAAACACAAAGCC